>JAMQGT020003882.1:0-67813 GCA_024447675.2 Pterophyllum scalare
AGGAGATACTGTTGCTCTCAAAGTAAGTGTGTTTGAGTATGGCTGGACTACTCGTCTTAAAGCTTTTATAAGCTATAAGACCTCAACATGATGCTCAGAAGACTAAAATGAATCAATAAAAACACAAAGAAGGAAATACTTAATCTGAGGCTCAGATCACTAGAGTTCAAACTGATTAAGTCAGGAGTGAACAGGAAAAGGCCCATAGTTTACTGTAAACCATTTTACCACATATTTGTAGCCTAGATCAAAATGGCATTACTAATATCACCAAAAACCTGTAAATGTTCCACACAAAGTCCCATGTTGGATTGTGTTTTCAGATCATTCCAGTAAGAGGGCAGCGGGAAGGTAAATGGAGAGGACCAGAAGACCTTCGGAGCAGTGTGATGGGGCTCTGACACTTACTTCGTTCAGTTACGTATTGCTGTCAAACTCGATCAGCACTGAGGAGCAGTGACGCTGCTTGCCTCCCAGACTCCTCCTTTGCACAATGGAGTCTGCGAGGACCCACCATGCATTTCACATTCAATTTAGCCCGCCCCGGGACATGGCTGTCAGGGTCAGCATCGACGGTATGAGACAAGGCTGGGGGTGGAGGCCAATGTCTTGGACTGTGGCAAGCAATACATTTTTTTGTTTCTTGGTTCAGTTAGGTATTGCTTGATTTTAGGATTTTCAGTAAATATATTTGCATCTGAGTTTTACTCTACTGCTTAAAGTTTTCAAGTTCTTGATTCCTGTTTTGATTTCTTTATTATTCTAAAAATGGAGTTTGATTTCTTGTGATGATGCCAGGGTTTTTATTTTCTGTTTTCATCACATGGTTTCCATAGTAGTAATTTTATCCATTACCTGTGACAACTGCATGCTTCAAAATGCAACTTAAATTCTTATTTATTTTGCAGCATTTTGGCTTATGTAGGCATTAATACATATGAGTAGCAAGATTTATTTTTCAGAAACTATTACAGGCAATTGGTAAGCTCTGTCCTGTACTTCGTTCAGTTACGTATTGCTGGTGAATCCAATTATGAGAAAGGGTTAAGGTGGCCAATTGCAAGTGTTTCTCCTCTTTGCATCTTCTCTGAAGAGTGGCAACATGGGAGCCTCAAAACAGCTCTCAGATGAGCTGAAGACAAAGATTGTTGAACATCATGGTTTAGGGGAAGGATCCAAAAAGCTCTCTCAGAGATTTCAGCTGTCAGTTTCCACTTTGTATGGGAGAGTAATGCAGAAGAAGCCTTTTCTGCACACACACACCACAAACAGAGTCGCTGAGGTGCTAAAGCACATTTGGACAAGCAGCTTCATTCTGGAATAAGGTGCTGTGGACTGATGAAACTAACACTGAGTTATTTGGACATAACAAGGGGCGGTATGCATGGAGGAAAAAGAACACAGCATTCCAAGACAAACACTTGGTACCCACAGTAACATTTGGTGGTGGTCCCATCATGCTGTGGGGCTGTGTGGCCAGTGCAGGTACTGGGAATCTTGTTAAAGTGGAGGGTTGCATGGATTCCAGTCAATATCAGCAGATTCTTGAGAACAATGTTCAAGAATCAGTGACAAAGTTGAAGTTGCGCCGGGGCTGGATACTTCAACAAGACAACGACCCTAAACTTATAGACCCAAGCTTATAGTTAGGACTGGATCAGGTGACCCTGAACCACCCCTTAGTTATGCTGCTATATTATTTACTTGTTTATACTTCACTCTGTATTTAATCATTATTATTAATCTCTGGCTCTCTTCCACAGCATGTCTTTTGTCCTGTCTCTCTCCACTCAGCCCCAACCGGTCGCGGCAGATGACTGCCCCTCCCTGAGCATGGTTCTGCTGGAGGTTTCTTCCTGTTAAAAGGGAGTTTTTCCTTCCCACCGTCGCCAAGTCCATGCTCATAGGGGGTCGTTTTGACTGTTGGGTTTTCTTTGTGCTATTGTAGGGTCTTTACCCACAATACAAAGCGCCTTGAGGCGACTGTTTGTTGTGATTTGGCGCTATATAAATAAAATTGAATTGAATTGAACAATCGCTCCACTGTGGCAGAAGAACAGCTCAAAAAAGATTGTTAACAGCTCAAAATTGTCCTCAATCGTAATGGAAACAAAACAAGACCGTGGCACCTTCCCACGAGTCAACCCGCGCTGAGTAGGCAGTAATGGAAAGAAGGCAACTGTTTAAGTGTGATTTTCAGGATGTCTCCAGCCTCTGTAGGTTCGTCATTTTCATTTCCATCAAATGATGTAGCATCCTTTCATTCCGAACACATTACCCAGAACATGTCAGTGTAGCTATGCAGTTTCTCCCACAGAGAGCTGATGTGTTTTCAAAATGTCCTTCAATTTTTTGAGCATAGAGAGATAGATAGATAGACAGATAACTCTTTTTCAGTTTTTGGAACATTGTTTCCAATATTGATCTTTTTAAATAATATTTTATTATCTCTCAATTTCTAATTACAAAGATACATAAATGAGTTTTTGTCTCATTTTTTAAAATTCAATTGTATTTCTATAACACCAAATCACAGCAGTCACCTCAAGGTGCGTTTCCAGTTCCCAAAAAAACAAGTCTTTTTGTTCCTTTGGATTGTTTTTCTAATTTTGAACTTGAACATGATGAACAGGTTCAGAATCAGACTCTGTACTCTTTACCTTCTCTGGAGCAGCTGGGGGATTGAATCGGCCGGCACACACCAGGAAGGAGTCAGGCTCAGGTTTCCCATTCTTCACATCTGGATCATCGCCCAGAACAATGTGGTGGAACAGCTTAAAGAACTCTTTGTGTTGACTCGTCTTCAATCTGAACGTCACACCGGCTGAGCTGGTTGCCACCGCAGTGGGGACTTTATGCTTCTGCAGATGGTGAACGAGTTTCTCCACACCTGGTGGTACATATGTTGCAAAATTAGTCTTAATGTAGGACTAATATAAAGGTTTACTAATTTTAAAGGCTAATATTCATAATAAATTTCCAGCAGAGCTGTTGAATTTTTTCCATCACTGGTGAAAAGAGTGTCACTGTTGAAGGACTTTCATCAACAGCTTTGAGGACGGCAGTATGTAAAGGGTGTGATACAAACTCAAGCTACAGTCTCCTTTACCTCTGGAATTCTTTTCACCTGACGCTGGTTATTTGAACAGAATACATAGCCAGTAAATTGTGCTGAGACGTTTCTAACTAAACAAGTCACAAAGGGCTCCGTCTGTAAACTGCGTTGAAGCTCTCGAGTAACGTGGGCAGTGCTCTGGTCTAAGAAAACGAAGTCATCCAGATCACATTTATATGACACCTCGACGCCAGCAGTTACTGTTTGAAAGATTACTCAGATTTACTGAGCAAAATCTGAAGCCGTCAAGAAAACTGTTGTGGTCTCATCCAGCAGATGATTCAGCACTCACTGCCCAGTGATGGATATCCTTTGAAGCCTCCAGGTACACACAAAGCAGAGAACATGTGAACAGAGTTCTTCTTATGTCTCAGGCGGTGGTCACATAGATGCACCTCTAAAAAGTTTATGAAAATGTTAATCCGTCCCACTTTTCAAAGCATGTTTAAAGAGATAAAACACCGGTCAAACAAACCAACAGTTTCTTCACTGCTGCGCTGTAAAAACATGCTGTGGATGTCAGAGCTGTAAAATCCCAAGAGCGTTCACACAAAGTCCACTGAGCTGCCGCTCTGAATGCAGATTTCACTAAATTCAGCCCGAGCGGGAATCCTAAGCTCCGCCCATAAAGTCCCCTGAAATGAAACTACTTCTGACCGATTTAAGATTGACAGATTCCCCTGCTGAGGGGGTCTGCTCACCAGCACAGTGCCAACACACAGTGCATGTGTGCTTCTCAGGCCGTCAGTGTTGGCCTGCTGTTAGACTTCATACCTGAAATTATGTTTTGTTTACAGATGTGCATCGCTAATGTACACCGCAGCAGCACAAGCCTTTAGTAAGGAGGAGGTTGGCTGAGCCTAACAGGGCTGTCTGGTCTGTGTTTAGCAGCATGAGCCGCACAGATGAAGCGCTTCCTAAAATAACTGAACTATGACAGGACCTTCTGGATGAAATCAAAGTTGCTGTTGGTGAATGTGGTTATGGGAGACCGCTGCACCTGCTGAACTGCCATTTTTATGTAATGTCACACCGGCTGAGCTGGACACATGATGGATATGACTTCTAATACTCATGTTGACAATAGCTGTTTGCAGCTGGCCTAACAGTTATGAGGATACAGCAGCACCTGGATGGACTGGCACATGATTCACACATGGACACACAGCACTCCTACATGAAAGAACGAAGAGAGACTACAGCCCACACAGTTCCTCACAATAGGACCCTTTGAGCGTAGCTGCTTCTGTTTGCACGCCGAGTATTTCCGCGTTCTTCAGTTGAAAGGTCGTGAATGTGTGTAACGCCCCGTCGAAATGGTCAGTCAGATATACCTGGCATGAGCTTAGCAGAGGGGGAGGGTGGCTTCTTCTTGTATTTGAATGCTTTCGGCCCAGGAGTTCCTCGGCTGCCATGGGAAGCTCCAGCCTATCAGTGATAATTTGGGCAGCATCATCCAGAGCCTTTTTACCCATCACCAATGTCTTCACGTCCCATGTGTACTGCTTTCCAAAGCGGTCACATATTTCCTGGAAGGCCACTGTGTAAAGTGGCTCAGTGTCTACAATGAGAAAATGAATGGCTTTAACAGCTGCACCAAAGCCACAGGCTGCAGCAACACACAAACACACAATCTGACCTCATTTCATGTTTACAAACTACACTGAAGCTTAAACATGAATGCAGTGGCAGTCCATTACACCATTATATTCATGTTCTAGTCCATTATATGTCCTTTATACCAATCATCCACTGTAGCAGGCCAGACGCCAGATTAAACTTTTACGATTTTTTTTTTTGTCGTACACACAGAGAGATAGAACAATGGGCCAGATGCAACAATCACTTCCAGACAGTCAGTGGATATTTAATCTTTAATTCGGCGTCTGTCAATTACTCAACAAATTCTAACTGCCAGCAAAAGTCCGCGTTTAGTGGTCTTAACACAAGTTAACTGACAGTCACGTAAAGGGTTTGTGTTCATTTGTTAAGGCTTTTATCGCTCAGACTGATGTTTCAAATGTGTATCTATCCAAACGCTGCGGTCTCCCGTGTGGAGCGTTCAGCTCGGTGCCCCGGCGCTGCAGCTCCGCTCTACCGCAAACAATGAGCGAACGAGTGGCTTAGAAAGCCGATACCATAAGGTGAGCATCAGAAAATGCGTTTCAGGACCTAATAATAATCCATCCATGTCGAAAATGACATGGCTCACAGGCTCACAGCCGCCCGCAGACACAGACATTTTCACCCGGTACTGTAGTTCCGCGTGTCGGCAGGAGGACAACCAAGCCTAACACAGAGATTCACGTCACGACACAAAACCCTGAGAAACACGTGTTTCCACCAATGCAGCCAAAGACAGTGGTTACATTGTTTTCTTACATACGGATCGCTCAAACTAACAGGGCACGACGTGTTCTCCTCTAAAAGGAAAACTTCAGCCTTTTCAGGAAAACTTTTTAGGTGACCGACAGCAGTGGCTTGTGGGAAATGACGTCCACACTAATGTTCTACAGCCGAGCAAAGTTCATGCTGCTTTTTTTGTGTAACTGTGACTGCACCAACACAACAAAAGTAATATTATTATTATACATTTATATATTTTATATATTTTATATTATTTATTTTATATTATATTATTTTATATTATTTTATATATTTTTAAAGCCCCAAATCACAACAAACAGTATATTGTAAGGTAATGACCCTACAATGATACAGAGATAACCCAACAGTGGGAAGGAAAAACTCTCTTTTAACAGGAGAGAAACCTCCAGCAGAACCAGGCTCAGGGAGGGGCAGTCGTCTGCTGTGAGGAGGGGAGAGAGACAGGGACAAAAGACATGCTGTGGAAGAGAGCCAGAGATTAATGAAAACTAACGATTAAAATGCAGAGTGGAATATAAAACAGTGAAAAGAGGTGACTAAGAAGAAACACTCAGTGCATCATGGGAACCCCCAGCACCCAAACAACAAAAAGCTGGACTTCGGTACAAACCGGTAGGTGGGGGGAGCTGAAGCTGCCCTTAAACTCGTTTCGTGGTTGTCATGTTTATGTTGAGGTGGCGCGGGGGGGTGCTGCTGATGTTGTACCAAAAAGTGATTTTCAGGTGCTTGCCAAAAAATAACTGCCTGTATTTAAACGTCTGTAAATGACTTGTTGATCTATAATCTGTGAAACGTGTCAAACATCTCTCTCATGAATGATATCAGGGTCATTGTGAGTAGCGGGGCACACAGCATTTCTATCACAGGGTAGAAGCTGCACTCAGTTTTTGGCAAAGTGACTTTTATATATTCATTTTTTATGAAGGTAAAAACTCTCACTGACATTAAAAATGTCTTTTTAAACAGAAATCTGGCTCAGAAGGCTGCAGAAATCACAACAAATATAACATCACAGTTCTATAAAGATATTTGAATCGGTCAAAAACACTGGATTGATTATAGTGTAGGTACAATAACACAGACTCATAAATATTCTTTAAAAACAGGTTATTTCTTCATGTTATATAAAAGCCCTTCATAAATCATGCTGACTGCACTCTGTGTACCAATGTAAGCAAAGACATTACACATATAAGCACACAGAAACATCGGGATCACTTTATGGCAGACATCACTTTTTGGCACATCAATGGCAGCTGTTGAAAGTAACTAATAAAGTAACTTGTAATCTAACTTAGTTACTTCTAAAACTGAGTAATCAGTAAAGTAACTAAGTTACTTTTACAAGGAGTAATCAGTAAACAGATTACTTTTTCAGTGTAACTATTCCATCAATGATTGCAGCATAGCTAAAGGAGGTTCATAGTTAATAATAACTAATGATTAAATACAGAGTGCTGCATACCTGATCCAGTCCTAACTATAAGCTTGATCATAAAGGAAAGTTTTAAGCCTAATCTTAAAAATAGAGAGGGTGTCTGTCTCCTGAATCCAAGCTGGGAGCTGGTTCCACAGAAGAGGGGCCTGAAAGCTGAAGGCTCTGCCTCCCATTCTACTCTGAAGTATCCTAGGAACCACAAGTAAGCCAGCAGTCTGAGAACGAAGTGCTCTATTGGGGTGATACGGTACTATGAGGTCTTTGAGATAAGATGGGGCCTGATTATTCAAGACCTTGTATGTTAGGAGAAGGATTTTAAATTCTACTCTAGATTTAACAGGGAGCCAATGAAGAGAAGCCAACATGGGAGAAATCTGCTCTCTCTTTCTAGTCCCTGTTTAGTCTCCCATAGAAATGTTGTAGAAATGTAGAAATGTTAACCTTTGTGGAAGTTCCAAAGTGTTACACAACCAAATTCCTCTGTAGTTTTAAATCTCACAGGTTTCTTGTTTTGTTTTGTTTTTTGCAGGACAGTGAGTCTGAAAGACGTTGCAGGACGTTTTTGTCTCAAAGACTTGAGATCAGTACGAGACCTCCGAGGTGTGACCATAGCTTGCATTTAAAGGTTGGATAAACTGCAGAGCTGTAACTGTCAGTCACTTCCCAACCATCCCAGGCAGACCGGCTAACAGAAGATCCTTGAAAACACAGTCACAGCTGAAAACGTACAAATCAGGAGCTGCTCAGTTTATAGATTCAAATGGATGGAATTTCATTCCCACTGGGATTTAAAATATATACATTTCCTCAAAGACTTGTGTGCTCTTAATTTACTTTTGTATTTCCAGTTTTGATACACCATGATTATAGACCACTGCACTTCAGAGGAAAATATTATACTTTAGTTGATGTGATTGAAAAGAAAAATGGGATATTGTCACTTTAGGATTAATCTTCTGGGCACAGAGACTTACTGAGGCTGTTAGTAATTTCCATACGGCTTTAAAATCACAATTTAGAGGTTTTGAATCTTATATAGGCTCCCTGTCAGAAGCCCAAAGTCCATAACTAACCCATCTAGATACTGTGCAGCCTTTTTGCTGGGGTGGCTGTGGCTCAGGAGGTAGAGCAGGTCACCTACTAACCTGGCTTTTCTGGGCTGCATGCCAAAGTATCCTTGGGCAAGATACTGAACCCTGTGTATGGGTGAATGTAAATGTGTTATATGAGTGTTCAGTAAGAGTAGAAATGTGTTATATAAATGGACTAAGTCCATTCAAATGGCCAGAGTGCTATGAGTTGCCTGCCTGACAACCAAACAACCCATCACAGCAGATGGAGCATCCCTCCAACTGATTTAATATAACATCAGTGTATATAAAGATGGACAATGTGACTGCTTCTTTTTCAAGGTTTTCTGAGCAGCTGGCATTCTTTTAAGTTGCTGCCTCATTGTGGTGTGTCAGTGTCAACCTTGTCCATGCTCTAGGATATATTTTTGCCTAGACTCAGGACATGCTCCTTTTCCTGATTCATCCATCCATTTTCTTCTGCTTATCCAATTCGGGTACGCGGGGGGGGGGGTGGATACAGGGCGATAGGCAGAGTACACCCTGGACAGGTCGCCAGCCTGTCACAGGGCCAACACAGAGAGACACACCACCATTTCCACTCACATTCACAACTACAGGCTATTTATAAACACCAAGTAACTTAACCCCACTAACTGCATGTCTTTGGACTGTGGGAAAAAGCCGGAGTACCCGGAGAAAAATCCACGCAGACACGGGGAGAACATGCAAACTCCACACAGAGAGGCCCCAGCTAGATGGTGGATTCAAACCCGGGACCCTCTTGCTGTGAGGCAATGATACTAACCACTGTGCTGCTCCTTTTCATGATGAATCTGAATCAGAGGTTTGATAGGCAGACTCTCCCACCTCAGTTACCTCAACCCATGAATGGTTGAGCCACCTCATCCCCGGACTCTGCTTCCTGTGTGTATCATCGAATTCAGGAGATGCTCAGAGCATTCCTTCCACCCTCCAACTACATCCTTAGCTGAGATCAGCAGCACTCCATACCCAGTGTATAAGGACTTGGTGGGGAAGTTCCATAGACGGAGCAGAGCTCTCTGTGATAGGTAAATGTGTCAAATCACTACAGGTCCATTGCAGGGATTACCTGCAAATTTTCAATACCTTCACTTACACAAGATATGCTGCTCTGTAACATGTTGAATAGCAACTGTAACTATTAAGTAAAGATTCAGCCTTACATCTCAGCGTGTCAAAGAAGGACCGCTGCAAATTACTGACAAAAGGCTGCTCACTGCATTGTTACCAGCCCTGCCACATCTTTCTGAATAATTGGAAGCTCTGCATTAACAGAGTTTGTCTTGTTAGTGTGAAAGAGATGTCAGGGGAATGAGATAACTCCATAACCTGGATGATCTAATGAGCCTATGGATTTCAGGTCTAATTGGGGGGATGGTGAGAGCGAAATGAGAATCTGGGTCTTGTTGAACATGCTTTGTGCCAAATTGCATAGTTAAGGGAACTGTTCACACTGACCAAGGGCTTGGAACACTGCAAGAACTATGTGTCTCTGTCAAAGAAGCACTAAAGTAAAGAACAATTTCCTGATGAAACTTTTTTAATGTAAATATAACAACGTTGGCAAAACAAAGTTGGGTATTTTTATTTTGTTCCAGCAAGCTCATGGAGTGCAGAGGAAACAGGAAAAGAGGATAAGCCTGATGATGCTTCCAATCCCCAAAATCAATGCAACAAAAAAAGGAAAAGATGACAGTGTGAGAGAAGTAGCGGAAGATTGCTATGAAGCTAGCCCGGAGCGACACTTTGCTGTCTGACTGAAACACTGTGTCTGTAGATATAAATAGTGGAGTGGTAAAATCACAGCCAGAAACACAGTGACTTAGCTTTCACATCTCCCTCTGGAGTGAGTCTGCTGCAGAGACGATGCTACAATTAGACTGGGAGATGCTCGTATTCAGTGTTTCATAATTAAAGAGATCAGCACTGTTGTGGTTTTTAATTATGATTTAGACATTAACAGTCAGGATTGGCCAGCTTTTGTATGATGGATGATAAACTGTTTACTTGATTAAATCACAGCTAATCATGATCATCTAACCTCTACAATCCTAAAGCACCCTCATTTTTCTCATACTTTCATATACACCATAAATTCTGTGCATAGGCATAAAACAGACGCAGGGCAACCCACCCCCCTATAACTTGTTTCATATACAAATAAACTACATTCTCATAGCTCTAGTTCTCATTATAGTTTGATGTGAAAGGTTTTCTCCATCCAAGGAAATACCTCACAGTTTCTTTTTAAGACAGAAGTCCACATATGAGGAGACAGGGGGTAATAGAGGCACACTTGATGCTTTGTTTTGTATTTTCTTTAGGTGTTGTTTGGACTTGCTGTTTGGTTTTCACTCACTTTTTGGTTA
Organism: Pterophyllum scalare; assembly: GCA_024447675.2. Lineage (NCBI taxonomy): Eukaryota > Metazoa > Chordata > Actinopteri > Cichliformes > Cichlidae > Pterophyllum > Pterophyllum scalare. The sequence continues at coordinate 10,426 of JAMQGT020003882.1, forward strand.
AACTTTAGCAACCATATTACTCAGGTTTGGAAAAAGATTATAGTATAGGTGAAAATAGACAGTTTATGTTCTAGGCAGGGCACCTAGTCCCATCCATCTATTACATGATTAGCTCCCTAAGAAGGCATTACAATTAGAAAGCACATATACACATATGTACATACATATGTACATGTACACACACACATATATATATATATATATATATATATATATATATATATATATATATATATATACACACAGGGAAAAATGTATATTCCCTGACTGGCTGCTAAGTGGTTGCTTCAAAGGAGGACCAGACCAATGCCTTCTGGGTAAGGTGTTTTGTGCATGTCTTTCCAGGAGGAGGCCCCAGGGCAGACCCAGGCCATCTTGGAGAGATTATATTGCTCAGCTGGCTTGGGAAAGTCTGAGTATCAGTTGAAGTTGAAGAAGATAACTGGGGACAGGGAGATCTCTGCTTAGATTGCTGCCCCCATGACCCAGGCCAGCCATCTTCTAAGCAGCAGAAGATGGCTGGATGGATAAACAAGCAAGTTCTTGGTCATAATACTGACCTGATGAGTTTTATTCAGGCTTGGTAGCCGTTGGCTCTTCAGTGGAAGAGTTTTGTTTTTGGGCCAAAACCCAGCTTGCACCACCAGAGATGAGAGCATGAAGATTGGTTCTGGTTGACGCAGCAGCAGATGTTTGCTCTCTGCTGAAATATGACGTCAAATCACAAGTGGCTAAAACAAGAACTCCAGGAACTGATCCAAAGCAGGAATATTGGGAGAAATTCAGAAGTCTGCAAGGGGATGTTCTTGAAGAGGATCATGACTAAGTGCAAATCAAATTTTTTTCATGCTTTTAATGGGTAGACCCTTTTTTTTGCAACTTGTGCCTTTTATCATAGGGAACCAAATCACATTTTTCAAAATCTTTGTTTTATCACAGCGCTTAGAATGCTTACTCCATGGGATGGACTGCACACATTGGAAAATTGCATACAATTACATTGCAAAGTGCTGTCCTCATGCTGGCAGGGAAAAAAGGGCCTGAAGTCATAGTTTTTTCTCTCGCTCTCATGTTTCAGTGTCTATGGAAATGGAAGCATATTTGTGTGGCTTTTAGAGAAATATCCTTGTATTCTCATAGCACCCTCTGCAAGACACCCCGAGGGACGACGTCAGTTTCTTCTTCACATAACACATGTGGACTGGATGGGCAAACTGCTAGGATTCTTTCAGTATCTTTACAATAGAAAAGAACTAGTACTGTCGGCGCCTCACTGCATTCAATAAATGCAGAGAAAGTGCTGGAATGTCTGACTGTATTCCCACTGATATGAATGTGTTGGTGAGACATACTCCAGGTTTGATCACATCATGCTGACACACACACATGAGGTGGCTGCGGCTCAGGCAGTAGAGCGGGTCATCTAATAATTGAAAGGTTGGTAGTTTGATGCCTGGCTACTCTAGCCTGTATGCCAAAGTATCCTTGGGCTGAACCTCGAGTTGCTTCTCGTGTTCGTCGGAGCGTGAATGTGTGTGCGAATGTTAGAATGTTTGTATAAAGCGCTGAGTGCTCGAGTAGAGTAGAAAAGCACTAAATAATAAATCTCTTCTCTGCACATGTCCAAACCATCCGAGACTTCACGCTGACTTGGTCTCCAAACAACCCGCGCGGCCCCTCTGTACTCATTTCTAATCCTGCCCATCCTGGTCACTCCCAACAAAAATCTTTGGCTCCGCCTCCTCTCTCTGTTAGTGCCACTGTCCAAACCATACATCATAGCAGGTCCAGTATTGTCTCATAAACCTTCCCCTTCACTCTTGCTGCTCTTCTTCTGTCACATCACCCTGATACTCATCTCCACCCACTCCACCCTACCTGCACTCTTTACCTCTCTTATTAGCTGTGGGTTGCTTTGGATGGTTGACTCCCGGTATTTGAACTCCATGCAGCTTCACTCTTACACCTGTCTCCCTTTCATTCACACACATGCATTCTATACTGACTTTCATTCCTCTTCTCTTTAGCCCATACTGTACCACCACCTCTCTGCAAACATCATTGGCTCCTGCCTGACCTCATCTGTCAGCCTGTCCATCACTATTGTGAGCAAAAAGGGGCTCAGAGCAGATCCCTGATATTATCCCACCCCATTCTTGAACCCACCTGTCACTCCTACTGCACACCTTAGCACTGTCCTCATACACGTCCTGCAGCACCCTCACGCATTTCTGTACCACATCATACTTCTGAGAGTAGAATTTTTCCAAATCAAGGGTGAAGACTTTTCTAACATATTTAACTAATGACAAAATGTGAGCCTTCAGTTCACCTGATGAAAAGTCTGCAATACAAAGTTCACCAGGAGACTGACCAGAACCCAGAACTGACTGGAAACACCCAGAGAGAAAAACAGGCACTGAGATTCAGGGGAAAGACAGGACTATTTATTCCCATGGAGATAATCAGTGAAGTGGGAACAGGAGGGTAACAAGACACATCTGTAGACAATCATGAGAACAAGACAAGTGGAGATAAACGCAAGACCCAGGAGACAAATAACAACCGAACTAGAAAGAGAAAACCCGAAACAATGGCTAACCAGGGAAATGCACACACATGAACACACTTGGCATGGGAGCAAAGAGACAATATGATGAGACAAGAAACACACAGATAATACCCACACTAAGAGCCAAACACAGAACATTATAATAATCAACCCCGTGTCCAAGACTCAGGACCTCAGGGCCATGCTTTGATCTTAAAGCCTTTTTATGGGGTCATGTGATTGTTGTTTATAATGATGGCTGTTTTGAATGTGTTAAAATGATACCCTGAACAGATGCTATCTATCATGTGGATTTGTTGCTGTTATTAATATGATAATAGACATATTATATGGATTGAAAGACACAGGGGTTTATGTCGTGATGAAAAAAATAGTCCATGAAGGCAAATCATAGCCATGATTGTCAACACAAACTTACTCAGCTGAACCAGGCTCAGCTTCAGCTTTCATAGTGGGCTGCGCTTCATTAAACTCACAGCACTGTTACTACACTGTGTTTGCAATACTGACTGAACTACAGTCAGTGGTCAAGATCATTTATTTCTAATGTCCAGGTCATTTATACAAAATATATCAAATTGTTTTCTTGGCAGTTTTTTCTCTGTTGGACAGCCAAGTAAATGCTGACAGGAGAGGTGGAGTGAGGGTAGTGTGACATGCAGCACAAGCACCTAATTGGTTGGAACCAAACTGGAGCACGATGCTGTAACCATTCAGCTGAGCATTCATACTGAGGTGCTCCAAGATCTATTATTTTTATCACAACCTCTGCACCCAGCAGGGGGCCCACCCTTTGAACATCTTATTTAAATTTAGGATCGTGGAATAATTATTAAATAAATTAAGCACTACTATTAATATTAGACATTTTGCAACAACCAAAATGAACTATTTTAATGATTAAAAGGAGACAATAGCACGTGAATAAACTAGAAAGGCACTGAGTGAGTGCAGTCCTCCACCAAAGCCACTGCTTCATCTCACAGCTTTAAGGTAAGCAATCTTTTTCCCACCAGTTTTCTGAAAGCTGAAAGGCAGAGCAGCTCAGTCCCGTCTGCACTGGATATCATAACTTTGCTTCCTTTGTTTGGTTTTCATTTTGTTGTTTTTATTTTTGCATGTTTGTTTGGGGTGGGTGCAGCTCCAGAGGCAGAGCAGGTCATCTGCTGACTGGAAGGTTCGTGGTTCAGATCCTGGCTGCTGCAGTCTGTATGCCAAAGTGTCCTTGGGCAAGATACTGAACCCTGAGTTGTTCAAAGTGCTTGTATGAATGGGTGTGAATGAGGCATGTTGTATGAAGTGCTTTTGTAGAAAAGCGGTATATTAGAACCAGTCTGTGTCCCATTTTGTTTCAATAAAGCGGGTTTGCCTTCAGGTGAGAGGTTTTACCTGTGACAGGCTGTTATAAGCAGCTGAGCATGAGTGCTGGACATTCATCCAGAAGGAACAGTAATGGCTCCTATCATCAAAGCTTTTAATGTGAAACTCGCCTTTTAAACCAACACAAGCTGGTGTCAACACGATTTACCTGTAATAGGTGGGAAACTGCTGTCCCCTACTGTAACCCTTTATTTATTTCCCAGGATGCATTGCTACATCCATTTACGCTGACGTTACTGCTTGTTTGAAGCACTGCCCGTGCAATCATTCAGAAACCTGAATAAGATGTGCACATCTTCCTTCTTTTGCTGGACTCTAGCAGCCATGTTTAATTTAATTGTATTGTTTTGTTCATCCATTTTCTTATTTTTTATGTGACTGAAAGCTTATGCAGGTTTCTGAAATCTTGACGTGATGATTACAGTAACACAGACAGGATAAACTGGGATTCCATCGTCCATGTGGACATCTCAACTAGTAGAATTAGGTTTGGTATGGATAATGTTTGGACACATTTCCAAAGCTGCTCTTTAGAGTATGTCAGTCTTTGACTAAAAACCTTTATTGGTGAGAAATGATTAATTAAGCTGTTCATGAAGTTTATTGTCATTCTCAGTTAGAAAGTGACGGACTGATCAGCCAGCAGATTTGCTTGGTAAATTAATTCACTTTGATCTGGTGGACAGAAATCAATAAGTGCATTCTGTGTTATTACAGCTCTAGCAGTGAGCCAGCTGATAAATCTGATCATCTTACAGTGTGACAGCCAAGGAGGATCATCCTTTAAAGCAGACACTATCACATCCACAGATGATACAGTCATTTGGAATTCTCCTCCAGTTTATTCTGTGATTACTAACCATGACACTTCCACACGAGGGATGGGCCCTAAAGCAATCAACACACACACTTGCACTCACGCTGCTATTTACATTGTGATGATAAGCTCGTTAACTCTCTGCGGCTGATCGGTATCGCCCTCAGCTGCAATTCCCCAGCCAACCATTTGTCCTGGGTGAGATATCAGCAATCACCATTTTAAATGAGGAAAGGTGATATGAAATGCTAATTCAGCAAGCACGATCAATACTGTTCACCCAGGGGAATAAAGTAAAGCAGAGTACCTGCTACAAGCAGCTGTCCTTGAGCACTCAGTGAAAGACATGACATTTCTATGCAAAACACCGAGATACAAACTTCTCTGCCACATTTATCTCAAAGACCTATGTTGCACTGCTCCTTGCTTTCTGTCACATACTCTATACTATGTTATAATTAGGCCTGTGCCATCCATTATTTCAGCATCATAATTGCAATGTGCTCATGCATCACAGTACAGGAAGTGCAGTGTTTAATAAGGTAAGCGTGTCATGTAATAACTTTCTGCTGTGTGATTCAGAAGGAAAAGAGCACAGTTCTTAACCTGCAGGAGAATCTCTGAGATAATAAATTAGTCCAAGTGTGAAGGTTCTATGAGACATGCTGACCTCATGTTCAAGTTTATGGTGTTCGAGACTGACATCTGATCACACACTAATAACAATAGCAGAAGCTAACAGAGTTCCCCTTTTGTCTTGTCTTTGGGTTTAAACTACGTTTTTTATAGTTCTGTACATGTAAAAAAAAACATATATATAAACAAATATATATTTTTAATCCCAAAGCTTTGCTTTTGTGGTTCCAACAATGATTTGGCAAATTTGTCATTTTCCCATTTGATGCCAGTGAATTTTCATTTAGGTTTGAACCTTTTCCTCAAGCTTTTTTCTCTTTAAAAGTTTTTTGTCTTTAAAAGAAAAAATAATAATAAAGCCTAACCATATCCCTTCAGGCAAATCAAGAAAAACGATTCATTTTTCATTTTAAAAATTTAGTTTCGGAAGTTTCAGAGATAAATCTTTGCACTCTTTGAATTTATGTTTGCTGTTTTGTGTCCACAAATAGTCAAAAATGATGAAATTTAATGAAAAATCATTCTAAAATCACAAAGTTTGACAGGAATGATGGACATTTTTGCTGTAAAAGAATTAGAAACCAACCCTTGCTTATCAAGGACAAACATGGTTAACTGGTCAACCATAATGTTTATCCACGTGTGAACTAATGCAGAAGCAACAGTAACCCCATAAGAGGAGAAGAGCTGCTGTTCGGTATGCCCGGCTTCTACACCTCAGCTTCTTTGTTGCTGTTTACACAGGGAGAAAGAAACTAGAAGCTGCTCTGCCTTCCTTCAGCGGCAGCGCCGGCTGTAGCAACATGATCTGTATGATGCCCACATTTTTCACCTCCTCCTCCTTCTTCCTTATTCCCCTGAAGGAGTCTGCTTCAAAGACAGACGGCTTCATTCAGAACTTTTTTGAGACTCCTTTTGAAGCGGTTTGATGGAAGGGTGAAGTGAGGTGTTGTTTTTGTTCTAATCAGGCTAGAATTGGGAACTGAGGATAATTGAATAAGAAAACACAAAACAATGGGGAAATCTGGGAATCTGTGTAGCATAAAAAATGATATGACAATTCTGATGAGCATGAGAATGATGATGATAATGATGGTCATCATTATAAATATAATGTTAAGTAGCCTCTCACCCCCCCACCCTGCACTGTTTCCTGTGATGAACTGCTCAGTGGGAGGGTGTAAGCACTTGAGACAGAAGTGTTTATGAAGTGGCTTCCCCTCACTGATGATAACGGTAATTATGGTGCTCATTTAGAGGCATTTCCATTTTCAGTAACAAGGCTGATTACAGGAAGAGGGGGTTCATGTGAAGGAGTTTAGTATTTTGCGTTTTGAAGGTGAGATTACAGAAATGGACAGATTTAAATTCATAAGTTGGGAAAAACTTTTACTTATATATTTTTTCCAATTTTTTCTTCAAAAGGCCTAAAATTGTTGGACTTTCTAGTTTTGCTTATTGAAATCTTCTGAGATTCCAGCATTGTTTAATGTGTTAGGGCCAAAGCCGTCAGCCAGATCAGAGGTCTCAAACACAGAACAGGTTCAGAGCAGAGTTTAATATATTTACTGAAAACACCAGAACAAAATAACTTCAGTGGTTTCACAGGAGTGGGGGAACAGTCAGGGTCATGGGCTGAAGGGAAACTGCCTGCCATCCAGGAGGGCAGGCAGGTGGGGTCCAGTTATGGAGGGTTCAGTCCAACTAGTATTGTCCATGGAAAAAGTGGAGGGAAGTGATCTGTTGTGGTGTTCTGTGGCTGAGTGACTGAGTGTTAAAACTAGGAAGCTAGAGAGTAACAAGGAAAATGTTTCTTGAGCCATACAAAGGGAGCTGACCACGTGGTGAAGAATGAGTGCCCACACTGCTCCTTAAATACAGCTGATGAAGGTCTGATGGAGAAGAGGAGCTGCTGCTGTAGGGTGGAAACCCAGAGTCCAAATCGGGCATTTCCACCAGAGTTTCCACTCAACCTAATTCAGTGGAGGAAAATAGAAATCAGGAAACCAGCAGGGATCATAACATAATGTTTATATACAGCTAAAAAAAAATGAAAGGAACACTTTGAAAAGCACATCGGATCTCAATGGAGAAAAAATGCTGGATATCTACACTGATATAGACTGTGAGGAATGAAAGGATGCCACATCGTTTGATGGAAGTGAAAATGATGAACCTACAGAGGCTGAATTCAAAGACACCCCAAAAATCAAAGTGAAACAATGATGCAGCAGCTGGAACATTAAGCCCAAGTTTCACTGCAGCAACTCTAAATGGTCCTCAGTAGTTTGTACAGCCCCACCTGCTTGTATCCATGCCTGACAGTGTCGGGGCTCCTAATGTGGTAATGGATGGTGTCCTGGAGGATCTCCTCCCACATCTGGACCAGGGCATCACTGAGCTCCTGGACAGTCTGAAGTGAAACCTGGCAACGTCAGATGGGGGCCAGTCAGTGGTATCATCCTCCAAGATGGAGGACCTGCCATTTATTGTATTCTATGGTAAATGCCAATCAGGCTCCACAGTGCCAAGCAGTGAGCACAGCGCCCACTAGAGGACGTTGGGCCCCTGGGCCACCCTCATGAGGTCTGTTTCTGATTGTTTGGTCAGAGACATTCACACCAGTGGCTGCTAGAGGTAATTTTGTAGCTCTGCAGTGCTCATTGTGTTCCTCCTTGCACAAAGGAGGTCCTGCTGATGGGTTAAGGACCTTCTACGGCCCTCTCCAACTCTCCTGGGGTAACTGCCTGTCTCCTGGAATCTCCTCCATGCTCTGAAACTGTGCTGGGAGACACAGCAAACCTTCTGCCAGTGGCACGTATTGATGTGCCATCCTGGAGGATTTGGACTACCTGTTCTTGTCCCTGTTCTTAGTTCCAAGTTGCTTCAGATTTTAATTCCACCCGGTGTTCCTTACGCTTATGTCAGCTCTCTTCTGTTAAGTGTAGCTTCTGTTCAATGTCTGTGGTTTACTGTTTAAGTTTTGCACTTCCTGCTTCATTTGAGAGTTAATGTTCTTTGTACTTTACCTTTAGTTTAGGGGTGACTGCGTCTCAGAAGGTAGAGCAGGTCATCTACTAATCGGAAGGTTGGTGGTTTGATTCCTGGCTGCTCCAGTCTGAATGTCAAAATATCCTTGGGCAAGATACTGATTCCCGAGTTGCTGTCTGATGCAACTGTCAGAATATAAATGTTAGATAGAAAGCACTTTGACACAGAAAACAGTGCTTTTGTGAATGGGTAAATGTAAACATGTTGTACAAAGTGCTATGAGTGCTCAGTTAGAGCAGAAAAGAACTAGTCCAGTCACCATTTTGCTTCCTGTGTCTTGTCTTCTGTGATTTAGTTCACATGTGTCTCATTCTCTCCAGCTGTCTTCACTTCCCAGATTGCCCTTTTGTGCATGTATATATAGTTGTTGTCTCCCCTTTTCCTTTGTCAGAGTGTCTGTTCACCCTCCTCCACTGTTTCCTAGCCCTGGTGTGTTTTTAAGTTGTAGTAAGTTTATAGTTTTCAGATTCCTTTTGTACTTTATATTTTGCATTTGTACAAACCTGCCATCAGCCCTCAATAAATGTTCACCTAAGTCTGTGTCCATATCTGCATTTGGGTCCTCAAAATCCAGTCTTTTACATTTCAGCATGCTATCACACAGTTTGTCCTATAAATATTGCTTTGAATTGACTAGAAATATTTATTAAGGCTTCAGTAAAGAAAAAAAACCCCACCTCTGATGAAAGTTTTTAACTTCACCAACATGACTTTATGGTGGTTTTGATTGCCAGAAGACTTAAAAGTTAAACAAGCACACACCACAGCAGTTGAGCATCTTGCAAAACTTCATTAATCATTAGTATTCTGCAGTATACGACCCATCAAGCACCAGAAGTTAATGGACAGTGTTTCTGGGTTTTAAGACATGCAAAGCAAGATGCAGGAATGTAATCTACATGTAAATATACATGCATGGCATAGATGTAATATTTTTAGTGTGCATTCCTGCATATTTATCCATGCTATGAAGATACAAATAGGCTTTGCTATGCAATAATTTTTGGGCTAAAAAAGGACTATATCATCAAATGGTGTGCACGTTACAGTTTTTTGTGGGATGCATGAAAACCCAATAAAGAATTGAATTCCTTGAGTGGTCTATATTTGCCCTATTAGTTCCATGGACTTGGCTGGAATTGTGGTCTCTCCATAGAAAGAAAGGTCTAGGTCCATGTTGGCTGGTCTCCAGGCTCTAAACCACAGTGTAAAAAATGTCTCCATCTATATACAGGCTCAAATACATATAACCACTCACTCTTTTTAATTACTGGTGCTGAAGGTTCTATGGTCTCTTTTGACTTGACAAGTCCAAAGCCTGTTAATCTCTCGTTAGTGATCATTACTGACTACAACCGAGGTGACTGTTGTGATTTAGCAGCATATAAATAAACCTGAACTGACCTGAATTGATAGTTTCTCTTTGCCAGCAAAAAAGGATTTGTTTGACAGCACTCACTGGGTTGCCCAATACTCAGAACAATAGGAGAGTCCAAGCAACTCAGTGAAGATCTAAAGAGAACTGTAGATTTGCACAGGTTGGGAAGGTCTTTTGAAGCCATTTCTAAACAACAGCAGATTCAAAGAGTGTCAACTGGACATAAGTGCAAGTTATTTAGATGTCAACTGAAGTTTGCAGCTGTGCACATCATGGTCAGACGAGACAAAGATTAAGCTATTTGGCCACAATGACAAGAGTATGTTTGGAGGAGTAAATGAACATTGGACCAGCTGTCAAGTATGGTGGTAGTATCATGCTCTGGGGCTGTTTTGTTGCCAGTGATACTGGTACATTGCACAAAGTGGTTAGAATAATGAATAAAGGGGACTACCTCCAAATTCTTCTACTTCAACTCATCTCAGCAGTTGATACTTGAATGCAATTGGGTGTTCCAACAGGACTTTGGAGCTTGAAAAAAGCGACTGCACTTCTTTTTGTTTCTTGAAGAAGTTTCACCTCTCATCCAAAAGGCTTCTGTAGTTCTCAAATCAAATGGTGGAGAGACCCAGGTACTTAAACCCCTGTGGGTGTAGTCCCCTGGAGGTGGTTATGACCCTCTATTGTTCATGTACATAATCATATGTGCCAAAGTATGAAAGGAGGCATGGGTCATTATAATCAGTGGTTTCACATGAAACTAATTTAGGACTTTGGCCCATTGTTTCATGTGACCTGTTGAGGTCACTGGAACAAAGCTGTGCATGGGGGTTGAGATGTCTGGAAGGAACAGCACTGTAAGTGGGGGAAGTTGGTGATGTAAACCACCTCCTCTGTTCAATGATGATTGTTCACAGTGATGCTTCTTTTACTTCTCTGTCAAACCACCTGTCTTCCCTGTTCAAAATGTGAACAATGGCATCCTCAAAGAGTGACCTTTGACCTTCAGATGCAGATGTACAGCTCAGTCCTGTCCTGTCGAGGAGGCTCTTCTATGTTGTGCCATTTGTTTGTGAAGAGGCTGTTTGGTTTCTCCAGTGTAGAGGTCCGAGCACGCTTCACTGCACTGGACAGCAGACACTACACTGCTGATCTTGTGTTTGGGGGGTTTGTCCTTGGGATGAACCAGTCTGTGCCTTAGGGTGTTGCTTGGTCTGAAGTATACTGGGATGTCATGCTTGGAGAAAATTCTTCTGAGTTTCTCTGACAAGCCTGCCACATAAGTGATGACAATGTTGCTCCTCTTGTCATTCATCCTCCCTAAATTGAGTTTGACCTTCTTTCCTGTGCATCTTGGCTGATTTGATGAAAGCCCAGGTGGGATTACTACATGTTTTGAGGGCTTTCTTTACATGTGTGTTCCTTTTGTTTCCCTTCTGCCTCAGAGGGAATGCTTTCTGACTGTTGTTGCAGGGTCCTGTTCACCCCAAGTTTGTGTTGGTGGTGGGAGTCAAACAGGAGATACTGGTCTCTGTGTGTGGGCTTCTGGTAAACTTCAATGTTGAGACTTCCGTCTTCCTCAATAAGCACCACACAGTCCAGGAATGGTAACCTGTTATCCCTGGTATCCTCCCTGGTAAAACTTATGTATTTATCCACTAAGTTGATGTGGCAAGTGAAGGCTTCTACTTCTTGGGTTTTGATCAAGCTTATAGTTAGGGCTGGATCAGACGACCCTGAACCACCCCTTAGTTATGCTGCTATAGGCCTAGGCTGCTGAGGGGGGGTCCCATAATGCACTGTTTCTTCTCATTCACCTTATTTACTTGTTTATACTTCACTCTGTATTTAATCATTATTATTAATCTCTGCCTCTCTTCCACAGCATGTCTTTTGTCCTGTCTCTCTCCACTCAGCCCCAACCAGTCACAGCAGATGAGGTTTCTTCCTGTTAAACGGGAGTTTTTCCTTCCCACCGTCGCCAAGTGCTTGCTCATAGTGGGTGGTTTTGACTGCTGGGTTTTCTTTGTGTTATTGTAGGGTCTTTATCCACAATACAAAGCACCTTGAGCCGACTGTTTGTTGTGATTTGGTGCTATATAAATAAAATTGAATTGAATTGAATTGAATTGAACTGAACTGAATTTGACCCAGGTGTCATCTACATATCTGTACCAGTGGCTAGGTGCCATCCCTTTGAAAGAACCAAGAGGTTTACTTTCCATTTCCTCCATGTAAAGGTTGGCTACAATGGGAGACACTGGGGAGCCCATGGCACATCCATGCTTTTGTCTGCAGAATCCATCATTGTATTTGAAATATGTTGTGGTAAGGAAGAGGTCTAAAAATGCACAGATCTGATCTGGGGTGAGGCTGGTTCTGTTCTGTAAGGAGTCCTCTTCCTGTAGTCATTTTCTGACAGTATCCACTGCCTCAGTTGTGGATGTGCAAGTGAAAAGTGAAACCATATCAAAGGACACCATGGTTTCATCTGGATTCAGTACAAGATTATGGACCTTGTTGGTAAAATCTGTGGAGTTTTCAGTGTGATGGGTGTGTTGCCAAGTGGAGATAAGATGATGGCGAGGTGTTTGGAAATGTTGTAGGTGACTGAGTTTATACTGCTGATAATGGGTCTGAGTGGGACTCCTTTGTGGATGTTCAGGAGTCCATAAATGCATGGAGTAGTTTCTCCAGGGCACAGACGGTAGTAATTGGGGCGGTCAGTGGCTTTTTCCTTTTCAAGTTGTTGTAGGCAACAGATGAAAAGGTCATCTGTTGAAAGATGAAAAAGTCATCAAATTGTATGTCAACATGCAGCATTTGGTTGCTGAGGAAAAACTAAAAGTTGTGGTGGCAGCAAAAGAGAGAAAGGCAATCTAAATGCTGTCTTGCTGTCTCTGGTGACAGGAACTGTTTTCTTGGAGTGGCACCCATAATTTGTGTGGCATCTCATTCTGAAATCTTATTTTTCTGTAAATAGGAATTGCCTTATGTTAATGTGAATAGTTATATATAACTTGACAAGTCAGCAATAGTGAGACAAGGCAGGAAACCAGCATCTGAGGTGGAGCCCATCTGATGGCCAAGCAAGATAACGGCAACAATGAGACACGAGAGGAGGCTGTAGATGAGAATGGAGGGCAGGAGACCCATCCAATGATTGAACAGGAGCCCATCTGACCGAGGCAACATGGGACCCTCGTTTAGGCTCAGAAGACTTGGTATAGGATACTCAGTAACTCAGAATACTTTCTCTGAGTTAAAAAAAATACAGTCTCCAGGGGAGCCTCAGTAAAATAAAGGTGTACGTAACAATTATTGATTTTCAAGGGTATTAGATTTTTCAAACTCTGTTTTTGCCACATATATATTGTATTTCCATGTATGTTTTAATTTTGTTTCAAAGTGAAAATTGCTGCACTTATTTCCCAATTTCCTATTTTCATATGAAGAAAGCAGAGTGGTTCAAGACTTTTGCACAGTACTGTATAAGTTTGTACATGTTTACTAAAAATTTTTTCTGTTTTACATAGGTGAGAAGAAAAATTACACCTGTATAATTGTATTCCTTGTGGATTCTGAACAGTCACATTTCATCAAGTCACAAATGTCATTCCTTTTCAAAAACAACAGATAAACGGAGCACTCCATTTAACGTTTATTGATCATTTGGCTTTAAACTGACAGAGAGAATCAGTTTTGTTTTACAGTGTTTGGCATTAAGAAGGGATTTTCTTTTTTAGATTTTTGAGTAAAAGTGAGTTTATCACACTCATCATCTCCATGCTTCTATGATGACAGCAGCTTCATACTTAGAGTGAAGAAACAATCCTTAACAGTCTAACTTGAACCATGATCAATGACAATGAAGGTGCAGAAAAACAAAAATGAATGCCACAAATTCCTCCAAGATTTCACAAATGTAATGTTAGGGGAGCTCATGGCTTACTACGAGAAGCTCCCGTGTAGTTTGCATGATCAGCTTCAATCAGAGTGTACAGGAGTTGTATACAAGTATTTATTACAATTCACATTTTCTAACTCCTGCAAAGAAATACATGCATGGTGTACTTTCCTTTTAACAATTAGTTTTTGCAGTAGAATGCATCTATTTCATCCTTTCATTTTTGAGCTTTAATTGAAACATTGATTCATTTCTGCCTTGAGAATACTAAGTATGCTGTGAAATATCCTGTGAGACCTAGAGACACTAAACTACACAAACATCTCTTTCTGTGTGTTTCTGCAGTAGATCCTCATAAGACTACAAATGATCTACCTCTATTAGATTAGCTTTTTTCTTCTTAAGCCTTTTGAGTACAGCAACATATCTTCCTCACCTGCTCCTACTTGCACCAGACTAAGTATTACATTTGCATCTGTTAAATCATCTCCTAAGTTGAACTGAATTATACTGTGATTCTGTCTGGTAACCGGCAAATATAACCCGAGGAGACCCAGTTTCTAGCAGCCTGAAGTTTGGATGCAGAGATCCATTTAGAGACTTACAATATGCACAAAGGCTTGGTGTGTTTACTGAGGATTCTTTGAAGCTAAGCCTTGACAAGTTTTGGTTCACTTCATCCTTCTACAACATGACTTGTGTCTTTTTTCAGTTGATCCACTTCTTTTAAGTTGCAATACTGATACTTTGAATTCTGCCTTCAGATAATTCACATAAAAACACATTGTAGATACAGTAAAAGTATATTCTAACTTAAGCTAAGTGTAAGAGTCGCTATACATATATCCTCTATACACTACCAGTTACAGGTCTGGACACACTCACTCATTCTGACTGGTAGTGTGTGTGTGTGTGTGTGTGTATCTATCTATATCTATATCTATAGATAGATAGATATAGATAGATAGATAGATAGATAGATAGATAGATAGATAGATAGATAGATAGATAGATAGATAGATAGATAGATAGATAGATAGATAGATAGATAGATAGATAGATAGATAGATAGATAGATAGATAGATAGATATTGATTGAAAATCAATAATTGTTACGTACACCTTTATTTTACTGAGGCTCCCCTGGAGACTGTATTTTTTTAAATCCCAGCTCGCCCCCCTATGGCCGGTCTTATTTTCCCTCCAAGCTCAGGTCCTCTACCAGAGGCCTGGGAGCTTGAGGGTCCTGCGCAGTATCTTAGCTGTTCCCAGTATTGCGCTCTTCTGGACAGAGATCTTGGATGTTGTTCTGCTGGAAACTCTCCCAGTTTGGGGGTCACTGCCCCGAGTGTTCCGATTACCACGGGGACCACTGTTACCTTCATCTTCCACATCCTTTCCAGCTCCTCTTTGACCCCTTGGTATTTATCGAGCTTCTCGTGTTCCTTCTTCTTGATGTTTCTGTCACTTTGTATTCCAACGTCTATCACTATGACCTTCTTCCTTTGTTTGTCCACCACTATGATGTCCAGTTGGTTAGCCATCACAGGTTTGTCTGTCTGTATAAGGAAGTCCCACAGGATCTTAGCTCCACTGTTCTTAACCACCCTTGGGGGTGTGTCCCATTTTGAGCTCGGGACTTCCAGGTCATACTCAACACAGATGTTCCTGTATACTATGCCGGCCACTTGGTTATGGCGTTCCATTTATGTCCTGCCTGCTAGCATCTTGCACCCTGCTGTTATGTGCTGGATAGTCTCAGGGGCATCTCTGCACAGCCTGCACCTGGGGTCTTCCCTGGTATGGTAGACCCCAGCCTCTATCGATCTTGTGCTTAGAGCTTGTTCCTGTGCTGCCATGATCAGTGCCTCTGTGCTGTCTGTCAGTCCAACTTTGTCCAGCCATTGGTAGGATTTTTCTATCTAAGACACCTCTTCTATTTGCCGGTGGTACATGCCGTACCTTGTTCTTCCCATTGAGCTGACTCTTCAGGACTTGCCTTACTCTCTGCAGGTACTTGGTGGTTGCAGCTTTCCTAGCGGCCTCTTCATGGTTCCCATTTGCTTGTGGGATTCCAAGGTACTTGTAGCTGTCCTCAATGTCTGCAATGATGCCTTCTGGAAGTGTAATCTCCTCAGTTCTGACTACTTTTCCTCTTTTACTTATCATCCGACTACACTTCTCCAGTCTGAATGACATTCCAATATCATTGCTGTAGATGTTCGTGGTTTAGATCAGTGAATCGATATCTTGTTCACTCTTAGCATACAGCTTGATGTCATCCATGTGCAGGAGGTGGCTGATGGTCATGCTATTTCTTAGTCAGTAATCCGTAGCCAGTCTTGTCAGTGATCTGCAGAACAGAACATGCAGAACAGCAGTGTTTAGGGTCGCTGTCTTGTTGAAGTATCCAGCCCCGGCACAACTTCAACTTTGTCACTGATTCTTGAACATTGTTCTCAAGAATCTGCTGATATTGACTGGAATCCATGCGACCCTCCACTTTAACAAGATTCCCAGTACCTGCACTGGCCACACAGCCCCACAGCATGATGGGACCACCACCAAATGTTCCTGTGGGTACCAAGTGTTTGTCTTGGAATGCTGTGCTCTTTTTCCTCCATGCATACCGCCCCTTGTTCTGTCCAAATAACTCAGTGTTAGTTTCATCAGTCCACAGCACCTTATTCCAGAATGAAGCTGCTTGTCCAAATGTGCTTTAGCACCTCAGTGACTCTGTTTGTGGTGTGTGTGCAGAAAAGGCTTCTTCTGCATTACTCTCCCATACAGCCTCTCCTTGTGCAAAGTGTGCTGAATAGTTGAACGATGCACAGAGACACCATCTGTAGCAAGATGATGTTGGAGGTCTTTAGAGCTGCTCTGTGGGTTGACTATGACTGTTCTCACCATCCTTCGCCTCTGCCTATCTGAGAATTTATGAACCTGCCTAATTTAGTTTAAATAATTATTCCACACTTTCTGTAAATCCTATAAACTTCATTTCACTTCTCAAATATCTCTGTGTTCATCTGCTACATGATAGATTTGAAATTGCTGATCCGAACTGTTGTGGAAAAAAATAAGTTGAGTCCTGAAACCAAACTGATTTTATGATGATTTATTGAGAGTAAGAAAATAACCTTTGCAAAGGGGTCAATACAGCACGAACAGTCTCCGCACCGGCATTGACCAAGAAGCAGAATACTCCCAGCTCCTTTATAGTCATTGTTGTTGATACAGTCTTGTTCTATCAGCAGTGGGGAGTTCAGCTTCCCACCACCATGTCTGATAATCAGTGCGTCATGACCTTGGACACAACCATGAAAGACGTTTGTTTTCTACTTTGCACACTTGGTCTTTGTACTAGAAGATTACAATCACACAGAGTACACAGAGGTTATTAGAGTTGAAAAACAAATTTTCCATCACACGAACAACCAATGATTTATAAAGGAAAATCATCAGGGGGCCCAAACTTTTTCATACCACTATAGTTAAACTGCAGGAATGTCTTAAAGACATAAAGGCCTGGATGACCTCTAATTTCCTGCTTCTAAATTCAGATCAAACTGAAGTTCTTGTACTCGGCCCCACAAATCTTAGAAACATGGTGTCAAACCAGATACTTACTCTGGATGGCATTACTTTGACCTCCAGTAACACTGTGAGAAATCTTGGAGTCATTTTTGACCAGGATATGTCCTTCAATGCACATATTAAACAGATATGTAGGACTGCTTTTTTGCATTTGTGCAATATTTATAAAATTAGAAACATCCTTTCTCAGACTGATGCTGAAAAGTTAATCCATGCATTTATTACTTCTAGGCTGGACTACTGTAATTCATTATTATCAGGCTGTCCTAAAAACTCCCTGAAAAGCCTTCAGCTGATCCAAAATGCTGCAGCTAGAGTACTGACAGGGACTAGAAAGAGAGAGCAGATTTCTCCCATATTGGCATCTCTTCATTTTTCATCTCTTCTGTTAAATCCATTCATCCATCCATTTTCTTCCACTTATCCAGGGCTGGGTCATTAGGGCAGCAGCCTGAGCAGAGAAGCCCAGACCCCCCTCTACCCAGCCACTCTGGAGAGATTATTTCTCTAGCATGTCCTGCATCTGCCCCAGGGCCTCCTCCTGATAGGACATGCCCGGAACACCTCACCCAAAAGGCGCCCAGGAGGCATCCTAGTCAGATGCCCCAACCACCTCAACTGGATCCTTTCAATGTGAGGATAACTACGAGTAGAATGGGAGGCAGAGCCTTCAGCTTTCAGGCCCCTCTTCTGTGGAACCAGCTCCCAGCTTGGATTCAGGAGACAGACACCCTCTCTATTTTCAAGATTAGGCTAATCTCTGTCTCTCTTCCACAGCATGTCTTTTGTCCTGTCTCTCTCCTCTCAGCCCCAACCGGTTACAGCAGATGACTGCCCCTCCCTGAGCCTGGTTCTGCTGGAGGTTTCTTCCTGTTAAAGGGAGTTTTTCCTACAATATAAAGCCCCTTTAGGCAACTGTTGCTGTGATTTGGTGCTATATAAACATGAACATGAATTGGACATGCAGATTTGAGTAGCCAGAGATTGAAGCAATGACTTTCCAATTTGTAGACAACCCAGTCTACTTCCTGAACCACAACCATCTCCTTTCGGTCCTCTTTCTATGTTTGTCTCAAATATACTCTCTTCTAAGGCAAAATATCTGGCATAATTATGTTTATTACAGCACAGACGTGACCTAATCTAAAATTAAAATAATTATATAATCATTTTATTTTCAGTATTTGTTTTTCTGCAGCCATCTATCCTCCCACAGAAATTATCTTTTAAACACCTTTGCAAGGTCCCCCAGGCTATGAGCCAACTCTCTAGATAGATATTTTCTGCATTTTAGAGAGGGACATTTTGGTGTCCTGTAATAAACTAAGAATAGTGGTCTTTGTTGTCTTTGTGTGTCTTTGTTGACAGTGTGTAGCTTTCAAGTGTTAAATATGCAGAATATATGAAACAAATCTAAATGGCCTTTATTGCATCTCTGCAGAAATAAACACATAAATGAATTGATAAACAAGACTTGCAATTGTGTTGTGTCTGTGTGTCAGCAATAGAAAGGGTGAGAGCTGCCTTGCATTAACAGTCTGCTTCAGCTCAGGAACATCGTCCTGCTTGATATGGCTCTTGATTTATGCAGCTGTCATGGCTGACGTGCAGTGACCTCTAAGCAGCCCAATAAAATATTCATATCTGTGTGGGACACAACACAGCCCTTCACATTCTCCCTGCTCTTTACAGGAAACATTGACATTCCCCACGGCTTCAAAGTAAATATAAATGGCATCCTACAAATTGCTGCAGACCAGTGTGATTGGAAATCACTACAGTCTCAAGGTTTTGAACAAAATATAAACATCTGTGTAAACTGGATATGATGGAAAGTTAGTCATGCCCAATTTGGCACACATTATTTCTATCAGGGTCTTAAGGCAATGCTAGGCATTTTGTTTACAGCAAGACAATCAGAAAAACTTCTTCACAGTCAAGAAGCTCTACAACCTGTTCTGGAGTGTGGAGAGATGGTTATAAAATGGAATTATGATCATGGACTTGAATTTACAGCTCTGTAGTATGCACTCTCATCACTCAGGTAGCGGGGAATCCAAATTTTATTTCTTTTATGTGACTTTTATTTAATCAGTTAAGTCCCATTTAGAGGGATTCAAAGTACAAAATCCAAATAACAAAATCAAACGCTGGGAAAAAAATAATGAGCTAATAAGATTGACTGCTTAGATCATTTAACACAGAGTTTACTGAAGTCTTGTATTCATTCTGGAACAACAGGCCCTTTAAAATGTTGTGGATAATCTTATGAGAGAAAATTATGACTGATGGCCATAGCTGTGTTGAAACCTTAGATGGCACCATGTTTCAGCCAGCAAAGCTTTCAGCACACCATACCAGAGCATTAAGAAGCTAATATTTTTAGATTATAATATATTATATTTTAACATTTCTTCATTGTGTCCTTAAAGAGATTTAAATCAGAGTTTGTGATTTCATCGGGAGGCACATGTTTAACTAAAAACAGGTCCAGACTTCAGTACCAAGGGTGGACTTAGCCAAGTTAGGTGTTTTTCCTTTCAGTCCTTCTGCTTAGCTACACTAAACACATTCTGACTCTGTACCTAAGACACACACACACACAGTATATCCCATGTAGAGAACATTTTTTCACTGAACTGTTGCTTCATTACCGTGCCAAGACCCTCTCTCTGGAGCTGCTTCACTGAAATGAATGGGGTGCTTATCTGCAAGTATTTGTGTGAATAATCACATTTAAATGAGCTTCATTTTATTGCAGTTGGTATTTGTGAAGCATAAAATGTGCACATATCCCAGAAAATCACCTTGGATACTAAGCGTTCCAGCTCATTCTATTACAATGGAACAGTGCCAGAAAGCATTATTTTGTGGCTTTCTTGAGTTTGACCTTGGAGGAGACTTGTTGATATTTGCAAATGACATTTTCCTGTATGTGAATTCTATTGGAGTGATAACAGAATGTTATGTAAAGCAGTCTATTCATGCCTTTCTGAACAAAGAGGACATTTTGGACTGACTCTATAGCTGCCAGTTTACTGACCATAAAAGGATACTGTTAATGGGCATGTTGATGAGGGGTTGTTGTAATTGTTGTTGATTCCCACAGCATACCAGGATGTTGTAGTGTGATTAACAGTCAAAGTCAGCCTGATGTACATCTGCCTCATTAGGCCTTCCAGTGAGAAATGGATCAGTCTTGTAACATTACTTCACATATTTACACTCCAGTAATTAGAAATTACAAAGTCAGATCTTCATCGTAGCATCTTTTATCAGTGAGATTAGTTGTCTTGTTACAAGTGTATAATTCTATTGGCTAAGTGGGTAGGGCCACAGGGATAGAAAATAAAAGAGGAAAGAAAAGATATTAAATTACATCACTGTTGTCATGTAACACACATAATTACATTCATTCAGTTCACTATAAACATAGTGTGTGCACATACATATATTTATATCTCAAATCAGCCCAAGAAACAAAATTATCTTTTGGGTTAACCCAGCCACAGAGGGGCCACAATCCTAAAGCCGGTTCCAAGCCTGGATTAATCAGGAGGCTTGCATCAGGAAGGACATTCAGCATAAAATCTTTGCCAAATCAAACAAATGGATCATCAGTAAGATTTCAGTAATGGATCGGTGGTAGCCAAGATTAACAACCAGCACCTCTGGTGTTGTTGACCAGCAGGGTGCTGGTGGAAACTGTGCCAAAGACAAAGGAAGAGTAGCGGAGGAAGGCATGTTTGGAGACAGCAAGAGCAAAGGAAAGGCAGCAATGTGAAGGTGAGAGTAGGGACATTAAATGTAGGCAATATGACTGATAAAGGGAGAGCGCTGGCTAACAAGATGGAGAGAAGAAAGGTATACATTGTGTGTGCAAGAAACAAGGTGGAAGGGAAGCAAGGCCAGGAGCATTGAGGTGAACTCAAACTGTTCTGCCATAGTGTAAATATAGAGAAGCCAACATTTTTTCTTCATTTTGTACGGATGGAAGAGTAGATGAATAATGTTGTGGAGGAGAAGCGTGTCGGACAGGATCATGAGTTTGACGTTAGAAATCAAAGTGAGGTTGAATATTGTCACTGGCTACCACACAAGTTGGATATCAGAAGAGAGAGAGGAATTCTGGAGTAAGTTAGTTGAAGTGATAAAGAGTGTTCCCAATGATTTCAAAAGGCTTCAAGAGGCTTGTGTCACAACACATATCAAAGCCTGCCTTTCTCTTGACTTTGATCCCCATCAGTCTGCATACAGAGCAAACAGAGCCGCTGACAATGCCATGTGCATTGTCTTAGAGCTCCCAGGGACCTCAGTCAGAATGCTCTTCATGGACTATAGCTCTGCATTCAATACGATCAAACCTGACATCCTTATAAACAAGATGGCTGCTCTGGACTTGCCACCCACAACCAGCGCCTGGATGAAAGATTTCCTTTCAACCTGCCCACAGACTGAAAATTGAAAATACCAGCTCTTCCACCCTCACACAGTACTGACAGTCCACAGGGCTGCATCTTGAACCTTCTCCTGTTTCCACCTACACTCATCACCACACGACACACCCGCCGAGGAACAAACTCTGGTTATTGGCGACTCTGTTTTGAGAAACGTGAAGCTAGCGACACCAGCGACCATAGTCAAATGTCTTCCTGGGGCCAGAGCAGGCGACATTCACGGAAATTTGAAACTGCTGGCTAAGGCTAATCGTAGATTTGGTAAGATCGTTATTCACGTCGGCAGTAATGACACCCGGTTACGCCAATCGGAGGTCACTAAAATTAATATTGAATCGGTGTGTGACTTTGCAAAAACAATGTTGGACTCTGTAGTTTTCTCTGGGCCCCTCCCCAATCAGACCCAGAGCGACATGTTTAGCCGCATGTTCTCCTTGAATTTCTGGCTGTCGGAGTGGTGTCCAAAAAACAACGTGGGCTTCATTGATAATTTGGAAAGTTTCTGGGGAAAACCTGGTCTTGTTAGGAGAGACGGCATCCATCCCACTTTGGATGGAGCAGCTCTCATTTCTAGGAATCTGGCCAAATTTATCAACCCTCCTAAAACCTGACTACCCAGGGTTGAGACCAGGAAGCAGAGTTGCAGTCTTACACGCCTCTCTGCAGCTTCTCTCCTCCTGCCATCCCCCCAAAACCCCATCCCCATAGAGACGGTGCCTGCTCCCAGACCACCAAAAAACAAACTTAAAATCAGCAGAAAACTGTTTAAGCATAAAAATTCAAAAACAATAAATAATATAGTTTCATCAACTGCACCAAAGAATAAATCAATTAAATGTGGATTATTAAATAGTCTCTCTTGGGCAGCACGGTGGTGCAGTGGTTAGCACTGCTGCCTCACAGTTAGACTAACATCTAGGAGGCCTGGGTTTGATTCTATTGCTGTGCAGAGTTGCATGTTCTGTATGGGTTTCCTCCCACAGTCCAAAGACATGCACTTACTGGGGTTAGGTTCACTGGTCACTCTAAATTGCCCATAGGTGTGAATGGTTGTCTGTCTCTCTGTGTTAGCCCTGTGACAGGCTGGCAACCTGTTCAGGGTGTACCCTGCCTCTCACCCTATGTCAGCTGGGATAGGCTCCAGCCCCCCCTCCGCCCGCAACCCTGAACAAGATATGTGAATGGATGGAAGGTCTCTCTCTTCCAAGTGCCTGTTAGTAAATGAGTTAATAATTGATCAACATATTGATTTATTGTGCCCTACAGAAACCTGGTTATAGCAGGATGAATATGTTAGTTTAAATGAATCAACACCCCTGAGTCACACTAACTGTCAGAATGCTCGAAGCTCAGGTCGAGGAGGAGGAGTAGCAGCAACCTTAAATTCCAGCTTAGTAATTAATCAAAGACCCAGACAGAGTTTTAATTCTTTTGAAAGCCTGACTCTTAGTCTTGTCCACTCTAATTGTGAAATTCAAAAACCTGTTTTATTTGTTATTATCTATCGTCCACCTGGTCCTTACTCAGAGTTTCTGTCTGATCTCTCAGACTCTTTATCTGATTTAGTGCTCAGTTCAGATAAAATAATTGTAGTGGGTGATTTTAACATCCATGTAGATGCTGAAAATGACAGCCTCAACACTGCATTTAATCTATTATTAGATTCAATTGGCTTCTCTCAAAATGTAAAGGACCCTGGATCTTGTCCTGACATATGGCATAGAAACTGAAGACCTAACAGTATTCCCTGAAAGCGCCCTCCTGTCTGATCATTTCTTAGTAACATTTACATTTACTTTAATGGATTAAACCCAACAGAAAACCCAACAGTCAAAACGACCCCCTATGAGCAAGCACTTCGTGACGGTGGGAAGGAAAAACTCCCTTTTAACAGGAGGAAACCTCCAGCAGAACCAGGCTCAGGGAGGGGCAGTCATCTGCTGCGACCGGTTGGAGCTGAGGGGAGAGAGACAAGACATAAGACATGCTGTGGAAGAGAGACAGAGATTAATAATAATGATTAAATACAGAGTGAAGTATAAACAAGTAAATAAGGTGAATGAGAAGAAACAGTGCATTATAGGACCCCCCCTCAGCAGCCTAGGCCTATAGCAGCATAACTAAGGGGTGGTTCAGGGTCGTCTGATCCAGTCCTAACTATAAGCTTGATCAAAAAGGAAAGTTTTAAGCCTAATCTTAAAAATAGAGAGGGTGTCTGTCTCCCGAATCCAAGCTGGGAGCTGGTTCCACAGAAGAGGAGCCTGGTTCTGCTGGAGGTTTCTTCCTGTTAAAAGGGAGTTTTTCCTTCCCACTGTTGCCAAGTGCTTGACTATTGGGTTTTCTCTCTGTTTTTGTAGGGTCTTTACCCACAATACAAAGCACCTTGAGGTGACTGTTTGTTGTGATTTGGCATTATTTATATATTGCTATTTATTGTTTCTATTAAGAATATACCATACTGTTTTTATAACTCTTTGATTTTAATTATATGACTGTATGCACCAAGTTCAGCAGTGCTTCCAATTTCGTTGCCTGTGCCTACAATGTCAATAATGTTTATCTTATCTTATTTTATCATTTTTTCTTTCTAATATTCATACACACAATCACACTATGATGAGTGCATTGGGAGCAACTTGGGGTTCAGTATTTTGTCCAAGGATACTTTGGCATGCAGAGTGGCGCATCCACCAACCACCAACATTCTAATTAGTAGTTAACCTCCTCTACCTCCTGAGCCATAGCCACTGTCCTCACACCTTTGGTTTGGGGAAAGGGTCCTATCAGCAATTTGTGCTCATGTTATGAATGACAGCTCAGAGTACTCAGCCTTCTTGGAGTCGCTGGGTGCAGTCCTGGAGGGTGCTCCACCTGGCCACTCCGTTGTCCTACTCAAAGACTTCAAAGCCTTTGCAGGGCCCATGTAAACAACCTACACAAGTGGCTGAGGTCATTGCCACATTTATGCTCATGTGAGCTGCATTATGTGTGTTAATTACCTTGTGGTCATGTGCTGGTGTTTTATATGCAGTGCCAGAAACAATGAATGCTGGGACTTTTTCACCTCCTTGGTCCTCACTCTCTGTGGTCATTTTTTTTCTTGGCTGCAAACATAATTGTCCATGGATGGATGGATGGATGAATGGATGGATAGATATAATTGTCAGTTTTTTTCCCCACTTTGTTCATGCCTGTATGTTCATTCCATTTCATCAGTCTCCCTCCAGGAATTTGCCGACATTTGTGAGTCCTTATATTTATATTTTGATTATTACTCCTGATTGTTATTCTCTCACTGATAAATTCAAAAACAGTTTTGAAAAGTAGCTGGGAAGCACGGGAGGACTCTGCAATGCTGAACAGGCCGATCACAATTGTTCTGGGCTGCGTGGACCTGATAATAGTTACATTTCTTGAGAGGTCCACATCAGGTTACGTCATGTGTTACTGCGTAGGTTTAAAGTTTCCGTAGCCACCTTGTGCACTCTTCTCAGGAGGACTTTGAGGTTGGTGGGGTTTTCCCCTTTGAGAAGTGTTCCACACATTTGGTCATCATCCACAACAAGACATGTGCTTCTATCTGTCTCGTTATTGTACTCAAAGAAACCCCATATGGGAACATTTGCTGTTGGCATTATTTTTGCAGACTGGTGCAGTGAACAGACACACACACAGTGAGGTGATGGATGACAATCCCAGCTAAAACCACTACAGAGAAAAAAAATATTTCATAACAAGTCTTTTAAATAAACATACAAACATGAAAACAAAGGCATTTTTTCTATAATTTCACTTATTTTTAGTTAGTTTTGTAAACACACAATACAGGTTCTGTTAGTTATTGTTTTTTATTTTTTAATGAATTCATTTTTTATATAAAAAAAATATAAAACTTATCATATTTTCCTTTTAATTACCTTTTTAATTTATTTCAGTTAATTTTTTTTTTCAATTTCAGTTTTCATTATTCTGTTTGTTTTCATTAACAATAATAACCTTGTTACACACACTCGGAATGGAAGGTGCAGAGACGAGCAGAGAAATGGGAGAGAGGGTGGCTGACACTGACCGTGACAGTTTATAAGTGTCTGTGACGTGTTGACTTTAGCCAGGTTGGACTCTGCCCTTGTAACCACAGATTTTATTAGGAGGCCAGAAGTAAGTGTTGAGGTCACTAATTATGTGGCAGCAAACCCCAAGATGCTTCTAAAGCTCAAATCCCGCTCCACTTACGCCCAGTGTTGAGTTTTCTTTTTTAATCAATTGTCAGCTACCATCTGCACCGCCTTCCTTTTGGAAAGGCTTCGTTCCATCCCCTGAAGCTTGCAGCAGAGAGCTGGTGCTGGAAAATACATTTAAAAGTATCCTTAAAACCAACAATTTTTTGATAAAATCTGTTACGCTGCAGGCAGAAGTTCCACAGTTCCATGCACAGACTCCGCAGCTATACATACCACTGTATACAAGTGGCAAAAAATCGAATTAGTATTTATACAAAACAGCATGCATTTTTCAAAGTTACTGGCAACTAGAAATTTGAAAATCTTGGATAACTTCCCCAAGCCCTGCATCCTTTTCTCTTGGTTTCACCCCCCACCCCCCACCCCAGTTGTTTTTCTCACTGAAAGCAGGACAGAAAATTAAGCTGGTTAATGAATTATGATGGTCAGGCAATTCACTGTGGACAGAGGTCTGTACAGAAACAACCTGAACACATTAATGTGGGCACAACAATTTTCACACAGGACAGCATTTTTAAAGTTGATTTCTGACTAGCTCTGTGTTTGGACTTGTTGAATGAATTTGGGACCACTCTGACACCTGCCTGATGCTACTGGTATGGTCTAGATGGGTAAGAAAATATCTAAAATGCCTAAAACGACAAAACGTACATACTGCTGCCTAATCTAGTGGCACAAACATGTTGGTGTGGCTGTAGCTCAGGAAGTAGAGCAAGTCATCTACTGACTGGAAGGTTGGTGGTTCAATCTCTGGCTGCTTCAGTCTCTGTGCCAAAGTACTGAAGCAAAGCTGCTCTCAGATGTATCCACTGGAATGTGAATGTTAGATAGTAAGCACTTAAGGATAGAAAAAATGCTTGGGTGAATGAGACATGTATAAAGTGCTTTGAGTGCTCAAAGTAGAGTTGAAAAGTACTATATTAGAACCAGTCTATTTAACATGAACTGTGTAGCTGGATAGCATATTGAAAACAGAATACACTATAGGAATCAAACTGTAATTTGAATGCGGATGGATTAGTCAGAACACGGGGGGGGTGAATGGCCCATGCCTTGGGATCTTGTGTTATCGGATGCACCAAGTTTGTTTGAATGTTGGAATAATGACACAGTAACTTTGTCCTGTCTCCCTTCTCTCCCCACCTACTGATCACGGCAGATGGCTGCTTGTTTCTGTTGGAGGTTCTTCCTGTTTTGACTGTGGGCTTTTCTCTGTGTTATTGTAGGGTCTTGACCTTATGATATAAAGCACCTTGAGGCGACTGTTTGTCGTGATTTGGTGCTGTCTAAATAAAACTAAATTGCCAGGTCCATGTTTGTAAATGAGAACTGGTTCTCAAACATTGTACCTGGTAAAATAAAAGTTTTAAAAAGTTGAATGATCAAAAATAAAATCAAAGATGTTTTTCAAAACGATTTAGGACATAGAGATCACATCTTAATTTCAGGTAGAAATGGGATTTTTTCGTGCTTTAAGGTTGGAACTGTAAGTGTGCAGCTGTATCGTCACAGCCGCTCCACCGATGATGCAATTACACATCTGCTTCACACCACACTGACCCACCTGGACATTAGGAGGGGTAATTATGTTAAAATGCTGTTTAACACTATTACCTCCTCCGTACTCACCACCAAGTTGGAGGATCTGGGGTTCCTTTCAGCCCTGTGTGACTGGATCTCCAGCTTCCTAACAGACAGACCACAAATAGTGCGGGTGGGCGATCATGTCTCATCCACCCTCACCCTCTGCACTGGTGCCCTTCAGGGCTGCATCCTGAGCCCCCTGCTTTACTCACTATACACCCATGACTGTGCGGTCACGTCCAGCTCTACCACCATTGTGCAGTTTGTTGATGACACCGCAGTGGTGGGCCTGATCTCAGGCAATGACGAGAGGGCCTACCTGGAGGAGATTAAACACCTGGAGCACTGGTGCCATGACAATAATCTTCTGCTCAATGTCAGCAAGACAAAGGATCTGACTGTGGACTTCAGCAAGAAGCAGGAGCGCTGTTATCAGTCTGTCCAGCTCAATAGAGCCCCAGTAGAAACAGTAGACAGCTTCAAGTACCTTGGAGTACACCTGTACTGGTCTTGCCACACCAGCTCCACAGCAAAGAAGGCTCGCCAGTGTCTCTACCACCTCAGACGTCTAAGAGACTTCAGACTGCCCTCCAAGGTACTGCGGAACTTCTACACCTGCACCACTGAAAGCATCCTCATGGGGAACATCACAGTCTGGTTTGGGAAGAGCACCAAGCAGGACAGATACGCTCTTCAAAGAGTGGTGTGCTCAGCAGAATGCATCATCCGGACTGAACTTCCCTGACCTGCAGACCATCTACTACAGGTGGGACCAGACCAAAGACCACAGCCATCCCAGCTATGGACGCTTCCCTCTGTTGGGGTCAGGGAAGTGCTAACACTGAGAGGCTGAGGAGGAGCTGCTCTCCGCAGGCCATCAGGGCCCTGAATCAGGACTCCACCCCCCACACACACACTCCACTCATCACTCACTGACTCTCCCACTGATCATATCATGCTATTTACACTGGATTATTTCCACTATACTAAGCCCCCCATACCCCCTCCTTTTGTTTTTTAGTCTATATATCTTTTGTTTTGTATTTTGACTATACTTTGTAAACTATTCTACTTTCATTGTATCTTTAGTGCATTTTCGGAGTATATTGTGATTATATTTTGTCAGGCTGACAGCAAAAAATTTTGTGCGATGCACCTGACGCTAAACAACAGAAGAAGAGTGTGTGCTGTAGTAGTGTCTTTATGACAATGGCATTTTAGCTTGCAGTGGCTAAAATAATTAAAATCCATCAACAAACATACATAAACGCCATTTATTAACTGTGAGTTAAGTTGTATCTGTCACTCAAGCTGCTCCCTCACTTGCAAATCTGTGCTTTTGGAGCCACACAGCTCATAAGAGGCTGAACCGAGCAGGGATCAGATAAACACTGCAGCAGCTTGGTGCCCAGTCTTTGTCTGGGTGCACAGAAATGGCTGGAATATCATTTAATGTTTTAATGAGACAGAACAACAGTTAATATTGGAGTTATCTAGTGTAGCATGAGGTGCTGTTGTCCAGAGGACTGAGGAGACAGAGCACTGATGTATGAAAACAGTCATTAGCCATCTACCATATCTGTATAGCTAGTTG
The DNA here is from genome assembly GCA_024447675.2 of Pterophyllum scalare. Classification (NCBI taxonomy): domain Eukaryota; kingdom Metazoa; phylum Chordata; class Actinopteri; order Cichliformes; family Cichlidae; genus Pterophyllum; species Pterophyllum scalare. Next base: position 39,640 of record JAMQGT020003882.1, read on the forward strand.
ATCTACTCTAAACCTTTAGACCCATGAAGTGATTTGGTGTAATTGGGCATTTTGAAAAGCAGCAGCCTGAATATGGGTGTAAAGCAGTGGCTGCTAACTACAATAGAATAAGATTCTTTATTGTCATTGAGATATTATCCAGTGTAATGAAGTTTAGTTTACAGCTCTACAAACATTCAACATAAAGTTATTAAAATATAAATAATAATAATAAAAATGCAAAACAATAAAAATGATCATGCAATAGTACAACAATATTATACAATGTTTCAGGGGGATGAGTAAAGTGTGTAACAGGATCTGGTGTGAAAATCAATAGTGGATGATATATACTGAACAACTCTGTTGTGCAGTCTGGTTGTGTGGTTGCGAATGGACCTGTAATATCTGCCTGATGGCAGCAGTTCAAAGACGTGATGGCATAGGTGTGTGGGGTCCTCACAGGTGCCGGTGACTTACCTTGGCACAGAGAGTTGTAAATTTCCTCCAGCGCCTGCAGATGAGTCCCAGTGATCTTCTGTGTGCTGGAGACTACCCACCAAAGACCCTTCCAGTCATCAGCAGAGCAGCTGAAGTACCAAGATGAGATGCAGTATGTTAAGATAGTCTCTATGGAGCAATGGTAGAAAGTAAGCAGCATCTCTCTTGGAAGACCAGCCTCATTAAAAAACAGCTGCTGTGCCTTCTTCACCTATGCAGTGGTGTTTCTGGTCCACCTGAGGTCCTCTGAGATATGAACTCCCAGGAACAGGGTACTCGACTTCAGAGTTTCACTGTTGATGAGGACTGGAGTGTGAGCTGCAGGTTGTAACCTCCTGAGGTTGATGATGAGCTCTTTAGTCTTTGCTGTGTTCAGAGACAGATTGTTCTTCGAGCACCAGTCCACCAGATTCTTTACTTCTCTTCTGTAGTTTGTTGCTGTCAGTGATGAGCTCAGTTATACACAAACGTCACTATGGTGTGTATGTGGGGACATAGTCATGGGTAAAAAAGGGAGTAGAGAATGGGTCCAAGAACACAAGCTTGTGGTGTACCAGTGCTGAGAGTGGTGGCTGAGGATGTGTGGAGGCCCAGTCTCAATACTTGGGGTTGCTCTGACAGAAAATCCTGGATCCAACTGGTGCCCAGCAGAGAAAGATGGTGAAGTTTGGAGGACAGTTTGCTGGGGATGCCAGTATTAAAGGCAGAGCAAACTACACAAATAGCATCCTCGCATACAGAATGTGCTCTGTCTCTTCAAGTGAGTCAGAGCAGTGTGAAGAGCCACTGAGATGGCAGTCTTACAGAGTGAACTCTGTGGACAAACTGGTATGGATCACTTGTGGCTGGAACGGAGTATTTGATATATGAGAGGACCAGTCTTTCAAAATACTTCATAACTGGTGGGATGAGGGCCACACGGCCGGTATAAGAAGGGATTCATTTTTCCTTTGGCACTGGCTCAGTGATGGTTGATTTCAGGCATTTTGGGACTGTTGCCAGAGACAGAGACAGGTTAAAAATCTCAGGGAAAACTCTGGCCTGTTGTTCAGTCCTTAAGAGCTGGACCCAGAATGTTCTGCGTGGGTTAACTCTCCACAGTGTGCACTGTACATCGTGTGATGATGTTCAGTTAAAACCACAGCCAACTTCACAACAATATGGCAGTGAAGCTGCGGCCACACGGGGAGTGATTCACAGTGATGTGGTAATCATACACCATTGAAAGTCAATGACATTCAGCAACTACATGTGACCACTGGCAACAAACTATTTCAACGTGAAGTGTGCTTTTACATACACTGTTTGATTCTCTGTATGCAGACTGTGTCACTGCAGGAACAGCTGTTTGTGTCATGTCAGGAAAGGTTTCAAACCTTAACGGTACAAAAAGAAATTGACCTGTTTTTTTTTTACCTATTTATAATTATGTGCCTTTGTGGTTATTTTGTACCTTAACTGAGAAAACATAGTTGATGTCACCTCATACGGAGTATCTGCCTGCCTGCTCATTAATCCATACATCTACGTTTGCCTGTCAGTGACATTTTAAACCTGACATTTTGTTCCTTATTACATTTTATTTATAGACACCTTTTCCTCAAAGATGATCTGACGTATGACACGTGGCATTTTCATACCTTTAAAGCTGAAACTCACTTTTCATTATACTGCACAGAGAGAGAGGGTAATGTGGAAGCCTCTGTTAGCCCAGGGCTGTGTATGTGTCCAGCAGAGCTCGCAGGAAGTGGCTTGGTGAGTTAAGAGAAGAACTGTTGTGGGACACAAAACCAGTGAAGCTTCTAGACTCATGCGTTTACAGGAGAGAGTGAGTGGGGAGCTGGAGTTGTATATATAGTGGGGTTTATCTAGGAATTTATGGATATGCTGTGAAGAATCCATCCTGGAGGGCATGAAAGTATGAATCTGTGTTTCAGCGGTAGAGCAGGAGAGTGATCGACGAGGACAAGCTATGGTTTTTTTGGGGGGGGGGGTGTTCTGGTGATTTGATTGATGTGCTGTCAAAAATGACTCAGAGGTTCCAGATTTTTATGTCATTGCTATGTCATTTTCAGACCACTGCACAATAGACTGCACCTATTAAGGGGTTATAGGGACACTTTTTGTGTTTTGACATGAGCTGGAATATCTGTCAAAGATGGATTTTCTCACCAGCTAAAAGTGTTCAGAATTTCCAGCTGCTGGCTGTTCATAACAAAAATGATCTGCAGCACTCAGAGCCATATAACAAAAATTCACTGCACAAATTGCAGTAAGACATAGCAATCCATAACACAATACAAAAACTCTGTTTTCTTTTCAGTCAGCAGAGCTGGAGCCTGTGCACATATCACAGCTTGTTTGAAAGACAATCTGCAACTAGACTGCACAGGGCTCCACCGTAATTCACTTACTTACAACTCGGTATTTTTATAAGATGTGCTCTGAGTTTAACACAATTTATACAAAAACATACTTGAATCTGTCTTGTGGCAGAAGCCTAAACTTTAATCTACACTTGAAGCAGCCCATTCTTCTTTCCATAGTGCATAAAAGTACTGTGCTGTAAAAACATAGAAACTGTGCTGACTTAAAGTAGCTCTTAATGCCTCTGCAACAGCCATGTGCACTCAGTCTAATACATCCTTGATGCTCTGCTCTCAGTGTGAACCTGGACAGCAAAGCATTAGTTTGACTTTAATTGTACTGAAGGTACAGAGGGCTTTGTGGTGAATGTGTTGACGCACAATAAGTGTGTTGATGTGACTATTGTTGTGAATTGGGGCTATATAAATAAACCTGAAAAGCCATCTTACCATGGTGGAGGGGTGTTTGTGTCCCAGAGACTATGGTGTCCAGGGCTGTTTGCCCCCTGGTAGGGTCTCCCAAGGCAAACTGATCCTGGGTGAGGGGGTCAGACAAAGAGCTATTCAGATGACCCTTATGAGAGGAGGATCAAGAAAACAGTTTACCCTGCCTGGGTTAGGGTTACTGGGCCTCATCCTGGAGCCAGGCCTGGGGAGGGTGCTCGAGGGAGAGTGCCTGGTGGCTGGGCCTTAGCCCGTGTGGCCAAGTACAGCCCAAAGAGGCTGTGCCTGCTCGCTGGCAGGTTTTATCCAACAAACTCTGAGTGTCTCTCTGACTCCGCCCCTCCTGCTGCACCTGAACCACCTGTCTGACCCTCCCATTCATGTCCTCCTTCATAAAGTGGCTGTCAGAGCGTCAGAGGAGTGAATTCATCTGCAGACGTTTATGTTTCTATGAGCTCTGAAATCCCAGTTAGACGTTAGTTTGTTGTTTTTTGTGGTAACATGAAGCTTTTACAGTCGTTCACTCGGCAACAGGCTGTGAGGGCGGAGACAGCGATGATGTCACGGATTTATAATGAGGCAGCTGCAGCTGTCAGACTGTCAGTCAGCTCCTCTGAAACATTTACTGTAGTTACTGCAGCATCACTGTTACATCACACTGATCTGGATGAAGCTGCTGACACAGAACACAGACTTTTGGACACCTCAGAGTGATTCTGGCAAACCGTCAGGTGACTCAGGAGGGGAAAGCGGTGCTCCACTCACACGGTTTATAGTGTGGGTGGTGCTGCTGATTTCAACTGAGGCTATAGTCAGGCAGTGGAAGGAATACTTCGAGGACCTCCTTAATCCCCCTGACACGCCTTCCGTAGAGGAAGCAGAGTCTGGGGATGAGGGGAATGACTCGCTCATCACTGGGGGTGAGGTCACTGAGGTGGTTAAATAACTCCTTGGTTTTAGGTCACCTGGGGTGGATGAGATTCAGGTGAGGTAATGAATGGGAGTGTTAGACAAGTGATTCAGGTGCAGCAGGAGGGGAGGAGTCAGAGAGACACTCTGTGAACCCAACCTGCTCGGTGGCAGGTTGGGTTCACAGAGTGTCTCTCACCATGGTAACTGATTCAGAAGGTAACTGGAACAGAAAACTCGACTGTCCCTCGTTTCAGGGTGAACAAACTCTCAGTTAGTTGGAGCTAATTCTGCTTCCTGTATGGGGCCCTGTCCTACCTGAGATTTGTATCAAGTATTAAACGTGCTCTTCTGAAACCTTCCAGCCACACAGAATCACGTCACACTACATCCTTTGAGAGAAATAACATGAAGCATTACATGAAGTATGTTGTGCAACGTGAAGACAGCACACCAACACACTGGCAATGACATCATATGTTTAGCTCTGTTTTCCTCCAAGTACCCATGATGCAGCAGCAGCAGAAGCACCACAATCCACGCTACGGCGTTAAGCTGGATAACCTGTTACTCTGTAAAAATTTCTTTATGTAAGAACTTCAGAACCTGAAGAAGCTGTCAGGACATGGACAGTTTGAGTTAGAAACACATTTGAGAGTTTGTGATGATTCTTTCACATACATTATTATTTACTGTAAAATTATTAAGAGTAACCAGAGGGTAAGAGACTGAATATAACAGCATTATGTGAAAGTCCAGAGCCTCTGTGCTCTATCTGAGGATGATGTGCAGTACTAGCATCACACAAAGCAAAGGTCAGCCGCTCTGGTCGGAAAGCACCGGGTTTTGCCCATCTTCTGGGGCAGGCTTGGAGAACTTCCCGCTGAGTCCTGCTTGATCCCGATGAGCTTCAGTTTCTCTCTGTTATTGTAGGGTTGAGGCGACTGTCGCTCATAAACAACATTGAACTGATGTTGAATTGCAAGGTGATAGACTTATCAATAAAAATATCTCATCATTGAGGGAAGTATAAGTCTGACTGTAAAAACAATTTTGCATTATATTTAATTACTCTATTCATTTTCTCAGTAGCTGCTGTGGCAGTGGTAAACTGAGAGCATACGACCATATTAAAAATGCCTGGTATGAGGCTGACTTTCATATTGGGTCCATCCATGTAACGTTTGGTGTTCTGCTTTAGGTTGTGGTTTGAATCTAGCAGGGAAAAAATGAAGCAAGAACAAAGTTCACTCTGCAGAGAACTGCTGATACTAATCTGTTAAATCTAAAGAATTTAAATGCCTTTTAAGAAACATTTAGATCTTTTGATTATCTATGCATTGAAGTCCAAGGTATCTTACAAGAATGGTGATGCTATTTTAGAGAGAATTGATGTCAGTAGGTGGTGGTTTTGTACACGCTGATCTTTTATCAACATATAGAAAGAAAATAAACTGTTGCTGAGCACATTAGGTTTGCAGCAAATGCTGCTATGGCATATTAATATCTGAAACACTGCTGTAAGAAGTGAACCACCTTCATAACCTTGGAAACCCCAAATCCTGCTCACAGGCTTCCAAGCAGCAGCTTGAACCTCCTGTTTATTTCTGTATTTAAATGTCCTTTGGTGTTTTCAGAGCAGTTTATCAACCCTCCCTCTGAAGCAGTGTGCATCTTCTGACCATGAAACAGTTTATAATTTCCCCACCCTCCTCCACCTCTGTTGGTCTGTTTCCAGCCCCGGCTGCTGTCACTCATGCTGACGAGCTGTGCTAACGGTCTTTGGCTGAGGTAAAAGGCCCTGAGGAGGCAGCTGATTGCAGCCAGTCGGCTATAAATAAAGCTGTGTACTGTGTTCACCATTAGAAAGGTTTCATTCTTTGATTTCTCCAAGCTTTCTGCTGCTGTTTCCTGTGTGACACGCTCACTGCTGACCAGAGAGGGGAAAATGGTTGTTCGTGACGTCCTGGAAGAGCAGGACCTCAAAAGCACTGAGATTGAAGTCACAAATAAAGTTGGCCTGGAGGAATATACTGCATCTGTTCATCTGATTTCTGGTGTTTGTGATATTGTTGGGTCTTTGCCTTACAATGTAAAGTGCCATGAGGTGACGGCTGTTGTCATTTTCTTACATAAATTAAACTGAGCACCTCAATTGAATTGAATCGACTAGATGGAAAGCACCTAGCTGTAGAAAGAAGTGCTGGTATGAACGGGTGTGAATGAGTGAATGAGGCGTGTTGTATAAAGTGCTTTGAGTGCTCATGTAGAGTAGAAAATTCGATATTAGAACCAGTCCATAACATTCAGGGAAACATTTTACAATTGGTCACAAGTACCCAAACTGTCACATACTCATTTATGATTAATCTTTGAATTCTTTTGAGATAAAGTCAGTGAGACCTGCTCCTTTTGATTGATCTTGGTGTTGAATCATACAGGTTACACCATGTAGAAGTAGACTTTAGAAGCCTGGAATTATAGGCATTATTCTTTTACCATAAATTGCAAGATTCTGAACCCCAATCTGTCAATCAGAATGTCATAGTTATTAAAGAGGTGTGTGTGTGTGTGTGTGTGTGTGTGTGTGTGTGTGTGTGTGTGTGTGTGTGTGTGTGTGTGTGTGTGTGTGTGTGTGTGCAGAGAGAGAGAGAGCGAGAGACTGGGTGAATGTGGTTTCTAGAGTAAAAAGCTCTTTGAGTGCTAAGTAGGCATTGAAAAAACAATATAAAGGGCACAGAGAGTCTGTGTGTGACTGATCCTGTCAGACGCTGATCCTGACAGGCTGACTGGAAAGAACCACTAATTTACAAGTTATTACAGAAGACGAACAGCAGAGTGGATAAAGGCAGAACCAGGGCACACTGGTGACATCACTGCTGTGGGCACAGTATTTCCAGCAGTCCTGGAGTGTGGATCACTCAGTCTGGAGTAGAGTTGGGTTGTGAACTTTCTGCCACAGTTGTTGTTGAACTGTTCCAGGCCTAAATTGACCCCCACCTGGCCTAAGCATTGAGGAACTTTGTACTTTTAAGCTGGTTTCAGGCACATAATCATTAAGCCATCTAATGTAAGTTAACTATTCCTGTTAACTACATTATAGCTCATCCAGAAGTAGGACCAGTGAACTTATGCCATCCATCCATCCATGCTTCTGTACCTCCAAAATTCACAAGAATGGTAAATGGACTAGTTCTTAAATAGCACTTCTCTACTCCAGCTGAGAACTCAAAGCACTTTATTCGACATGTTTGCATTTACCTTTTTCTATATCTAAGGGCTTTCTATCTAACATTCATACTCCAACAGTTGCATCAGAGAGCAACTTGGGGTTCAGTATCTTGCCCAAGGACACTTTGGCATGCCGACTGGAGCAGCCAGGGATTGAACCACCAGCCTTCTGATTAGCAGATGAGCTGCTCTGCCTCCTGAGCTACAGCCATAGAACAGCTAATCTGTCCTGATAATTGCAAGCCTCCTTGACTCCTCAGTGATTTTGTGGCAAACTGTCGGCCACAAAATTTAAATTTTCTTCCTGTACTTCACAAATTACAATAATTGTGAACTGTGATGGCTCATGAGGCTGATGAGCTGCTATGCCATTAATATTCTGGTTTACAAATATAATTAAAGCTGCTGAAGGCCTCCTTGGACCGTTAGGCGTGGACATCGATCATATGCTTCCATATATATTTGAGTTTGACTCTGTAGGTGTCAAACTGAAATTAACAATTCTAAAATGGATTACCTTCTGTCCTGGCATAAGATGGCGCTATATGTGCTCTAAAAACTGTAACCACTTCATGGACAGAACAGCATACACAGCCTCTGCTTGCCTTTCTGTAAAAGTCACCACACGCCATTGGATAAAAGAGTGAACTGTCCTGCATCCTTACAGTGGCTGGCTCTGGCTACAAGCAGCTGGATTGTGTAGTCAGATCTGGCAGGGAAAGCTTTGAAACACTTGTAAGTGCAGAAGAAACAAAGAAATGTAAAAAGAAAAAGATAACAGTGCTGATGGTTGCACAGAAAACCTTTTCCAATGCTCTGCCCAGGGCATTTCAAGCTGTCTGAATGTAACCACAAATATGATGTAGTTACATGAAACTAATGATGAATGAATGATGTTCAGATTCCAACATGGACTCATCACACTTGCTTATTACTACACTAATGATCAGTTCAATTCAGTTTTATTTAGATAGTGCCAATTCAAAACAACAGTCGCCTCAAGGCGCTTTATATTGCGAGGTAAAGATGCTGCAACACCAGAGAGAAAACCTCAACAATCAGACGATCCCCTGTGAGTAAAGCATTTGGCAACAGCAGTAGGGAAAAACTCCCCTTTAACAGGAAGAACCCTCTAGTAGAGCCAGGCTGAGAGAGAGGCAGCCATCTGCCTCCACTGGTTGAGGAGTGATGGGAAAGAGAAGGAAAAAAAAGGAAAGCGTTGAATGAGACGTGTTGAAATTGAAGACTGCCTTTGGTGCGCAAACCTACCAGTGGCAGCATTCGCCGAGAAGAGGTCAGAGGTTATTAAACAAAAGGAGGAGAAATATCAGGAGAAAGTGTTTCTTGGCTCCACTGAACATGAACATGTGTGGACCATTTGCAGATCAGAGGCTGCAGGGCTTCCACTGTGTCAAAGTGCTTGCATCTAACATCAGCAGTGTGTAAGCGGTGCAGCAATCTGCCCCACAAAGTAAGAATAGATCTGTTTGTTTTTTAAAAAAGAAAAGCTATCCAAAAATAAAACTCAGTGCATCCTACCATATTAAAATGGATCTGCAGGTACGGCAACTAAAGAAATATGTTGTGCTGCACCTCTGCTCCATTCACTGTGCAGTTAGTGTAGCTATGGGGTAAGAATTTCCTGTAAATATTAGGAGAATAATAATAATAATAATACATTTTGAAGCTCAAAACTACTGAGATGATCCAAAACTAACCAGAAATGTTATGAGGATAGCATCAACCAGAGATCTGTTCATGGAAGACTAATTCTATTACTGTCTTACAGGAAAATTAAAATCATTTATGGATGAGCTTGGACCTTTTTAAAGGATGTGACGAGGAAACATAACACAGTGTGACGCTGACGTGTTTAATGCTTCTTCATGTGGTTGGTTGTGAATAGCTGCTCCCTGTAAGACGTCCGTGATTAGCGCTGTCAGAGTCTGATTCTGCTGCAGGATGATCAAAGAAGTACTGGAGGGAGCAGTCAGCGTCTGTGAATCATAGATTTGAAGGGCAAAGTCGGAATAGCCTCTGTGGTCGGTACGACTGCAGGCAAACAGGGCCTCGTCACATCCCATCTTTAGCTCTTCCTATTAACTTTTAATCTGGAGTGGTGTGAAACTCCATCGTACTGGAATGCAGCATGTCCTGTGTTCTTCTTTTCTGATCTCCTCATAAAAATGTATAATTTCCCCTGTCACCATGGGAGAACTAGAGGACAGCGTTAATGTATTCTCGAAAAACTGGAATGCATAAAGAGCTCAGAGCACTGCCAATACAGGATGTGCCACAAGCACTATGATTACACGGTTATCCCTTCAGGAATAATTGAGCACAATGCAAACTTTCTGTGCTCCATTTCTAATTAATCATATTTACAATAAGCTTAATGTTGTATGGAATGTTGTAAAGCTCAGAAGACAGAAGCCATCGACGGGGAAGTGTGCTCAAAGAAAAATGGTTCACTGAGTTCAGCCTGAAAATCACGAGCAGAGATTCAGAGTTCAAGAAAAAGATGTTTGAGGTTTGAATGTGAGCTTTCCCTAAATCCTGAACAGCAAAAATTGTAATTTAAAATTTTCATTTGACTAAAAAATACAAATAAAATGTCATAAAAAACAAACAAACACATCCATCCATTCTCTTCTGCTTATCCTGTTCAGGGTCACGGGGGGCTGGAGCCTATCCCAGCTACCATAGGGCGAGAGGCAGTGTACACCTGTACAGGCCGCCAGCCTGTCACAGGGCCAACACAGAGAGACAGACAACAACTCACACTCACATTCACGCCTATGGGCAGTTTAGTGACCAGTTAACGTAATCCCAGTAACTGCATGTCTTTGGACTGTGGGAGGAAACCCACGCAGACACGGGGAGAACATGGAAACTCCACACATGCTACATTTCCACCACTATGAGTGTGAACACGCCCCCCTTTCTTGTGCTGCAAACTCATTTTATGGTCCAAACCAAACTACTGCAGCATCTGTGTGCAGCACAGAGGGAAACACAGACAGAGATTAGAGCAAGACAACAAGTACACACCTTGTGTCCTTGTATCTGTGATATGAACTGATACAAAGCAGCAAGTTCAGCCGTGAAAATTCTTTGAGACCAGCTAGCTTGCGGGACCCGATTTGAACTTGTTTTTCAGCCGAGCACCGAGTGCATTCGTGGTGGAAAAATTGCTGAACGGTTCAAATACCGGCTCCGGCTCATGGAAAAAGGGCAACAGAAAGTCCTGGGTCAAGGTGGAACAGAACCCAGACCGTCTAGCTGTGAGGCGCAGTGCTAACCACCACGCCACTGCTACGTAGTGATTAAAGTTAATTTCTTTAAGTTTTGGTCCAGATTATCTACCAGCTACTGGCAGAGAGCGCAGTCACTCAAGACTGTAGGATCAAACTGACCAACCTGTGCACCGCCTGGATTGATTACGAGAAAGCCTCAGTGCCTCACACATGGATTCTGGAATGCCTAGAACTGTACAAGATCAACGGGAGTGCTCATCAGGAACTCAGTGGGGATGTGGCGAATAATACTAGAAGCCAACAATCGCACAAGTCACCATCGAGAGTGGGATTTACCAAGAAGCTGCTCTGTCCCCACTGCTGTTCTGCATAGGCCTGAACCCCCGCAGCCAGATCATTAACAACTCTGGCTACAGATACCGACTGCAGAATGGAGCAAACATATGATTCAATTCAATTCAATTCAATTTTATTTATATAGCGCCAAATCACAACAAACAGTCGCCTCAAGGCGCTTTGTATTGTGGGTAAAGACCCTACAATAACACAGAGAAAACCCAACAGTCAAAACGACCCCCTATGAGCAAGCACTTGGCGACGGTGGGAAGGAAAAACTCCCTTTTAACAGGAAGAAACCTCCAGCAGAACCAGGCTCAGGGAGGGGCAGTCATCTGCTGCGACCGGTTGGGGCTGAGTGGAGAGAGACAGGACAAAAGACATGCTGTGGAAGAGAGACAGAGATTAATAATAATGATTAAGTACAGAGTGAAGTATAAACAAGTAAATAAAGGTGAATGAGAAGAAACAGTGCATTATGGGACCCCCCTCAGCAGCCTAGGCCTATAGCAGCATAACTAAGGGGTGGTTCATGATGGACCAAGCAGCTAGGAACATATAGCCACAGGTATAATTTCCAAACTGTGGAGGACAAAAAAATGACATAAACAAATACAATCAGTAGGCCCATAAAAGAGGTCAACAAAGCCCAACTGAGAGATAGGTCAACCTAGATAGTAACTGAGCAAACCATTTTAAATACCACAGGGGAAGCCAGAGAGACAATGACTATATTTAAAACACACACACACAGACACACACACACACACACACACACACACACACCAATGTGGTCACAACAGACGGTTAAGCCCATTTGACTGGCCTCTGCCCTTGGATCAGCTCCCTCTTCAGCCTTCTCTTTTACTCAAAACAGGAAGAACTGGAGCAGCAGACAGGTAACTCAAGAAAACAGGAAAAAAAAAAAAGAATTACTGTAACTTATAAGTCACAGACAAACCAGTGTCTACAGCAACAATTATTAGAATGTCATTCAGACTGGAGAAGTGCAGTTGGATGTAACAAAGAGAGGGAAGGTAGTCAAAAACAAGGGAAGCACACTGCCAGAAGGCAACATTGCAGACATTGAAGACAGCTACAAGTATTGTGCCTTGGAATCCCACAGGTAAATCGGAACCATGAAGAGGCACCACCTGCAGAGAGCAAGGCAAGTCCTAAAGAGTCAGCTGAATGGGAAGAACAAGATCCGGGCAATCAACTCCTACTCTTCCTGCTGGGGTCTACCACACCAGGCAAGACCCCAGGTGCAGGCTGTGCAGAGATGCCCCTGAGACAATCCAGCACATAACGGCAGGGTGCAAGATGCTAGCAGGCGGGGCATACATGGAATGCCATAACCAAGCGGCCAGCATAGTATACAGGAACATCTGTGCCGAGTATGACCTGGAAGTCCTGAGGTCAAAATGTGATACTCCCACAGCATGTCTTTTGTCCTGTCTCTCTCCCCTCAGCCCCAGCCGGTCACAGCAGATGACTGCCCCTCCCTGAGCCTGGTTCTGCTGGAGGTTTCTTCCTGTTAAAAGGGGTTTTTCCTTCCCACTGTCGCCAGGTGCTTGCTCGTGGTCTTATTTTTACTGGGGGTGGCTTTGAATGTTGGAGTTTTCTTCTGTATTATTGTAGGGTCTTTACCTTACAATATAAAGCGCCTTGAGGCGACTGTTGTGATTTGGTGCTATATAAAAAAGATTGAATTGAATTGAAAGAGGGCAGTCATAGGAACAGCTGATATACTGCACAGGATCCTGTATGGGCTGAATGAAATGAAATCATCATTTCAAAACTGCATTTTGTATTTATCTGGGTAATCTGTTCTATTTAATTCAATTTTATTTATACAGTGCCAAAGCATAACTTCAGCCACCTCAAGGTGCTCCATGTTGTGAGGTAAAGACCCTACAATAATACATTTAAACAATATCTTGGTCTAATACAGGGGTCGGCAACCCGTGATACAGAAAGAGCCATTTGAACCCGGTTTCCACGGAAAAGTGAACACTGAGCCGGTAGCCGCTACCGCGAGTGAAGCAAATATTGAGAAACGAAAATAAATACATAAATAAATAAAATGATTTAATTTAATATTTCAAGATCACAATAATGTTCCAATTTAGAACTACAACAAAAACCGAACTGACAAAAATAAAATACACTTCAGTTGGATACTTATTAATTACTTCCGCAAGCCGCACAGAGACGCAGCTTAAGCCTGAAAGAGCCGCAGGTTGCCGACCCCTGGTCTAATATAAAAATATTTTGCTGTGGAACATGCCAAAAAAAAAAAAAAACTCAGAAAGGTGGGAGATGCTTTTTCATGGCACTGTATAACAGAAATTAACAGTGTGCACAATTGCACATTGGTGCTAAAGACAGGCAAGGTAGTGATCCCACAGATATAAAACCTGCAACCTAAATTTATGCAGAATCATTCTGTCTGGTGAATGGCTTGAGAAAAATGAGTATCAGTGTTACTGAATTATTACATAGCCAGTTTCATATCTAGCAAAGTTTTTTTTTTCTTTAAAGAAAAAAGACAAAGCAGTCTCACAGCAGAGTAAGATAAATTAACTCCCTCAAGATTTCCCACTTGAATATCTCATGTCTACATTTTCTTGCAATCTTCTTAGTATAAATCTATCTGCCTTCAGTTGCTTTATTAGAGAAGGCAGAATCCGAATGCACTCTCAGTCTGTTTCATGTGTGTACTATCAGTCTTCCTTTGTTTCCCAGAAAATGGGAGTATTTGTTAAACTTACATTTGCATGCACAGTCTATATATAGTGTCAAAAATCAATCAGAAAAACTGACGAGTTTGCAGACAAACAGAAAGGTAGGTCTCACTGCAGTCCACCTACAAAAGCCCACAAAGCAATGATGCTGCAGAGATTACACAGATGATCCTACTCCAGAATCAGGAAACATGAGCAAGAGCTGAACCACCATGTACGCATGAAATGGATAACTGGCTTTTTAACAGTAATATACTGTAGCTGTATAAAGAGAGTTTTGCACCAGTGTTTTCTCCTGTGTATTAGTACTTAGCCATGACAGAGTTGCCTGTTGTGTTCAGTGCGCTCTCAGCTTGAGTCTATGGAGACGGGAATATTGTGCACAACAGACCAGAGTCCACGGCCTGAAGACCGCAACCGTGTGGCTGCTAAATCCAGCTGGAAAAGCATCATATAAAGTATAGAAATTGTAAAGTAAAAGTTTCCAAGCTTGAATTAAAGTTTGGGTTTTATTTTTTGAAGTGCCAGCAGGCAGTGGCTCACCGAGCGTCATAGCTGCACAGATCGCGCTCAGCTCCACAGAAAAACATTGGCTCGCTCGTATTAGCAGTCGTATACTCACAGCATCGGAGCTGTGACTGTAGCAACTAAGAAATCTTACATTTTAGAAAGGCCTCTTTAGCAGATGTTCTCTTTGGGTGTCCATCCAGCAGTTGCACTAACGTAAAGGTAACAGGGATGCATGCTCGCCACTGTGTCGCATCACTTTTTCTTTTCCAGTAAGAACTGAACAGTTTCTGTAGTCACAATAGTTTTCCATTCTTGCTTGATAAGGCATTTCAGCAGCTCATAATGTGTCCAATGTTTTCTGTGTGATCATGTACAGAAAAGATAGAAGCAGTCACTGTGACACCAACTACTGGATGCTATTTTAACTTCATTAGTATTATTATTACTATTATTAGCTAAGACTTGCAAGTTTGATTTGCAGGCTGCATGGGTAACTCTCCCAGAGTCCAGAGGGCATGGATGGTCAAGAATTGGCCATGGGTGTGGCTGCAAATTTGATCAATTCTTTAAGTGCACAGAAGTGCAATATGAACATCTTTGAAAAAGATAAATGTACCCTGTGGTCTAAGGCACTTTGAGTGGTCATATAAGAAATCGTATAAAAAGTTAGGCCGTGGTCTCCATATCATGCAGATCATTCAGCATCAATGGTGCCTTCCCAGATGTCAGGTAAACTGAGTGTGCAATTTTTCATAAAGAACAACAGTTACCAGTTTCAGCATGTGATCAGCTGTCTTTGTGCTGTTTTGATTACATAAAGGGCTTGGATGAGCCTTTTATTCTGTTTATATTCTCATGTTTGCAAAGAGCTGGAGGAGTACATTCTCAGTATATCTAACCGCTGACATATTTTTCATTTGGAAAAAAATGAGTCAGTTTGCAGACTGACAGCTTGTAAACATTAGACACTGATGCTTTTGGAAAATGCTGTTTTTTTCATCTTTCTTCTGTTTTTAAGATTATACTTTGAGTCCATGTTGAAGGAGCTCATACCTCATATCATCCTCCCTTTGCTCACAGGATGTACAGTTCTTCCAGCTACAGGACATATCACTGACATGCAGCATTGTTTGCTTCTGGTTTGTTCTCATCATGGGAGCAGGAAGGTGAAATCAATAGAATCTGCTCTCCTAGGGGCCCTTGATGACTGGCTTGGCTCCATTTCTCTGTAGCTGTCTAGGCATTCAATCTGTCTTCCACTTTAGTGAAAGAGCTCTCATGTGCTCCCGGGCTTGGAAGTGCCGAATGTCATGACCCTCTTTTATCTAGACAGGAGAGATCTTCAAGCAGCTTCTCCTTCTGCTAACTTGTAAGTGACACAGGAATGTGTGCTGTCTGCCAAAAAAGGAGGTAATTTTGCAACATGCTGCATCAACCTTAACTTTAAACTGGCCCACTTACACTTGACACTAGGTTCTGCTTTTATTTCAGCAGCCTGCTTCTCTCCTCGCTCCCTCACTCCCACTCCCTGCTCTGAGTGTAGTGCAGATGGAATGACCCGACTCTACCACAGCAGTTTCTGCAGCTCTGGAAATGATCAGCTGCAAAGCACGGCTGACCAAACTATTCCAGAGCAGCAGTTAATCTGTTTTTGCATCAATATTCCTATTATATCAATATTCACAGCCTCACACATTTGCTATTACACTGTTCTGTTGAAACATGTTGATTCATGTTGAGGGAATAAATGGCCTTTTATGAGAACCAAAATTAATCTGAAAGGATCTGAATACATTTTTAACTCTGTCTAACTTTTTTGGACACAACTTGATTGAAATTACGCTAAAAATGACACATTTTAGCACAATAATACACAATGAACATTATGTTTTGCACATGGTTAATATTCAAATATTGAAATGTATAACTTGCATGCACATGTACCTCTACACTGGTGCTGCTGCATCCTCTTTTATTTTATCTACTTCTGGCAAACTAAAACTGAATATCTGAGTCACACACACTCGTGTTTAAGAGGCAACAATCACCACTGCATTTCAGAACAAAAACCAAATACATGGAGGCCAAAAACCTCTTTCTATACCTCTATAATGAAAATGTGGCAAGGCACGGATCAGGGAAGGACTGAAAATCAGTTTCACAGGAATTTCCCTGGATTTCACCATCAGGACGGATGAACCTGAGACCTGACCAAGAGGCAAGGACCATATTGAGGTAAGTATTGCAAACTGCTGCTAGATGCGTGTGTGTGTGTGTGTGTGTGTGTGTGCGTGTGTGTGCATTAAATTGTGAAAAATAATTTCCAGCTAAGAGCAAAACCAGATGGTTTATTAGTTTTGCTATCTGGACCTGGAGATGTTTCATATGTCGGTGTACGTCGGCATCAGTTGGCTGAGCACATGATATGTTTTTGTTTTTAAAAACTGAGTTCAGTCTAAAATGACTGCAGCGTATTTATGATCAGAAAGCATCTGCAGATTCTCAGCCCAAACTTGCAGTTTTGCTGCCTCTAAAATTAACAGCTCTCATGTATTGAGATTGTTTTCAAAGTCTCATTTATTGAGTTTGATATTGGAAGTTTAGGACACCGCCCCCTCAGACTGTAGCTCTGGAACAGGCAGGGCTGAGGCCAGAGGAAGCCACTGCAGATACTTTAATTACCCACTGGGGCTGAATTATGGATCTCCAGAGTTTTCATTTTCATGGCACTTTAGATACAGAATGCAGGGACATGTTCCAGATTAAGCAGTGCTCAAAACATACAAAGTCTAATTATTAATACTTTTGGTAACACAATGGCTTACAGTCAAATATATATTTTTAATATAAACTGTCTAAAGTAATTTAGCTACTTCAGTGATGATTTAAAAGAAATACTTTCCTTCACCGTGGACATTTTACTTTAGGACTACATAGATATGACTTTTATTACAACACTTCCTCAGTTAAACAAGTTTCTGCTTCGCGGGCTACAATTTACATATATTACACAGAAGAAAGTGGATTTCTGATAAAAACACACAGCGAGAGAAGCAGACAGCAGATTGAAAGAGTTCTCTGGGAAAGTCTGCAGAAATATTTAGCAAGAGCTCAAGATAAGGACAGACGGGCATGTATATCCAGGGTTTGCAGAGAAACAGCAAAAATTCTGCCCTAATTTTCCATTTTCAGCATTTAACTCTGAGCTGCCAGTCTGCGCACGGAGGAATCAAACAGCAGCATCAGAGACGCTCACAGGGACTCTTTCTGCTAATATCCAGAATGTGTGCTGAATGTTCATCACTGAGCTCGAGGATATCTTTTATCACATACACTTGACAATATTCAGTATACAGTATATGCATCTAGAGCCATTACAATCCACAGTGACGTTCCACAGTGACGGTCCACGGGAGCTTTCAGACAGTGAGCAGCAACTAAACAACCACCGAGAGTCTAACAGCAGCAAAAAGATTCAGTCCCCTCACAGCTGCAGTCTGCTCAATAAAAGCTTATCAAAGTCTGAGCATGGCAACGGGCAACATCCGTAAAGCTACACTTTGAGTAAATGTGAAAATATTACATACATATTAATTCAATTCAGTTTTATTTATATAGCCATAAAAAACAATCAGCTCAAGATGCTTCATATTGTACAATATTACAATATTACAATATTACAGGGTAAAGTACAAAAATATTAAGCATGACAACAGCTGCAAAAACAGCCTCATTAGAGCAACTGTAATTTGTCATTTCTACCCCTACAAATATGGTTAGTAAATCAAGTTTTATGCTTGAGCTGCATAAAAACTGTAAGAACTTCATCAGTCAGACGTGGATAAACTTTGCTTTGTTTATGCACTGATGATGCTGACTTGGGCTGAAATGTCAGCTCTGGCCATCACAGGTGAAGGGAGGGGGACATTCATACTTGAGTACTAATTAATCAGACTCTGTCTTTAAGAAAAATAAGTACCCAATTTTTGTCCTGACACAAAATCATTTCATCATTTTGAGGTCTTTAACATTGTTCTGCACTGCAATCAGAATAACATTTGTGAGACTTTCCATTGTCAAAGAGAACATTTTAGTTGGGGTGTGTCAGGAAGTTCTGTGTGTCCGGCAGGAAGTGGACCCAATGCAGGACTCATGAAACAGCACTGACCTTCAAAACACACCGCTTTATTTGCTGGTTAACTCAGGACCAACAGACTAAAAATAAACTGGGCTGGTCAGGAGCCATAAATACATAAACTGGGATACTACTCAGAAACCACCTGGAACACACGGAACCAGAGAACACAGCAGGAGGGAAGTCCTCGACCACAGCATGACACAGAACCAAGGAGGACGGAGACGAGATATACAGAAGAGGTAAAGAGGGGAGAGCAGGTGAACAGAATGACACTAAGGAGACAAGGAGACGCAACGCTGAGCACAAAGCAGACAAAACAAGGGACTGCCAAAATAAAACAGGAAGTGAGAAGACAAGGAAACAGAAACACAGACTTGATAGAGGAAATCAGACACAAGAGATTCACAGAGGGAAGAGCAGCAAGGGAACAAACACAGGGAGAACTAAAGTCTAAAGACACTAGGAAAAGGAGAACACACAATGAACAATATACAAACCAAGAAGAAACAGATGCACTGAGGAACGTATGAAACAATATAACATGAAACTAACCAAACTCAAAAACACCGGGTCGCAGACCCAGGACCATGACAGGGTGTAGGTAACCCAGCTTAAAGCAATGACTGGAAGCACAGTAAACAAGTTGCCTGTACTTTGTGTGGTTATCTGCACATACACAGAGTTGCAGTTGTAACAAGAAAAGTCTGACAATCACATGCTCTGTCTGCATTTGGAGTTCCTAGACAACCTACTGGTCTGAATAAACTCTTGTTTGTCCCAGCAAACTGCTAATTGAATTGAATTTCTTGTCAGTACATGTTCTGCAGATACTTTTACAACACTGCAGGTGTGTCAGTCAAACCAGGAGATATTTCTGTTTTAAATATCACAGCTATGATGGCAATAATC
This sequence comes from Pterophyllum scalare, assembly GCA_024447675.2. Taxonomy (NCBI): domain Eukaryota; kingdom Metazoa; phylum Chordata; class Actinopteri; order Cichliformes; family Cichlidae; genus Pterophyllum; species Pterophyllum scalare. The sequence continues at coordinate 58,967 of JAMQGT020003882.1, forward strand.
TGATGATATCCCAGAAACTCTGAGATCTGCCTGCGAAGTTGCCTGACTCACTTTAACCAAACATTTTCAATTTATGTACATTTATATGTAGTACACTGAGTGTGTAAAGTGTTGGAACAAGGACACTGAGGTATGCAGACAGTGAAGTGGACAGCTCAATGCCACCTGAGCCACAACCACTGAGTGACTGACTACATCCTCTTTAGATTAGGTTTGTTTGTTTTTTGTTTGTTTGTTCAATCAAATAAATTTGAATCCACAGTGAGCTGATGACCTATGAAGCCTGGGAGTGTATATAATATCTTTTTTTAATTAAATAATTTGCATCGTTTGTCCTTCCCTGATGTTAAAACAGTGGATGAAAATTAAACCCAACATCATAAAAGAGTAGTTGTAAAACAGCTAACTGATCATCTGCAGAGGAACGGTTTATTTGAAGAGTTTCAGTCAGGTTTCAGAATTCATCACAGTACAGAAACAGCATTAGTGAAGGTTACAAATGATCTTCTTACAGCCTCTGACAGTGGACTCGTCTCTGTGCTTGTCCTGTTGGACCTCAGTGCAGCTTTGATACTGTTGATCATAACATTTTATTACAGAGATTAGAGCATGCCATAGGTATTAAAGGTACTGCACTGCAGTGGTTTGAATCATATTTATCAAATAGACTCCAATTTGTTTGTGTAAATTCAATTAAATTTTATTAATTTATAAAGTGCCAAATCACAACAACAGTTGTCAATAAAGAAAACCCCAACTATTAGATGACCTATGAGCAAGCACTCTGCGACAGTGGGAAGGAAAAACTTCCTTTTAACAGGAAGAAACCTCCAGCCGAACCAGGCTCAGGGAGGGGCAGACATCTGCTGCGACTGGTTGGGGCTGAGGGGAGAGAGACAGGACAAAAGACATGCTGTGGAAGAGAGCCAGAGATTAATAATAACTAATGATTAAATGCAGAGTGAATGGTAAATGGACCCGTTATTATATAGTTCTTTTCTACTCTAGCTGAACACTGTAAGTGCTTTATACAGCACGTTTGCATTTACCCATTCACATACATTTCTGTTTCAAGGTGCTTTCTATCTATCTTTCTATTGGCTGCATCGGTGAGCAACTTGGGGTTCAGTATCTTTCGCCAAGGATCTATCCCTCACTATGAGCTTGATCAAAAAGGAAAGTTTTAAGCCTAATTTTGAAAATAGAGAGGGTGTCTGTCTCCCGAATCCAAGCTGGGAGCTGGTTCCACAGATGAGGGGCCTGAAAGCTGAAGGCTCTGCCTCCCATTCTACTTTTAAGTATCCTAGGAACCACAAGTAAGCCAGCAGTCTGAGAGTGAACTGCTCTATTTGGGTGATATGGTAAAATGAGGTCTTTGAGATAAGATGGGGCCTGATTATTCAAGACCTTGTATGTGTATTCGGGAGACAGACCCCCTCTCTATTTTCAAGATTAGGCTTAAAACTTTCCTTTATCCTGGTCAAAAATGACTCCAAGATTTCTCACAGTGTTACTGGAGGCCAAAGTAATGTATCTGGTTTGACACCATGTTTCTAAGATTTGTGGGGCCGAGTAAAAGAACTTCAGATTGATCTGAATTTGAAGCATCTGTTTAGCCACTGTATCTGTCACTTTGTGTAGCGCCATGCATGCTGCAGCTTGCCTCCCATGCTGGTTTAGATTAGATTAGCTTAGATTGCTTTATTGTCACTGAACGTTCAGCGAAATTTACATTGCAGCTACTGTTTAAAAGACATACATACACTATACATAAAAACAATAGTAAAATGTCACAATAGGGAGTTGGGGTTTGAATAAATATAATAAAATATAATAAAATGTGCAGAATAGTGCAGAAATAAAGTCACTTCCAGCCTCCCTCTTATTAAGTGGGAGGGATTATGTGTGCGGCTGAAGAGGGGAGTAGGTGTGTGTGTGTGGGGGGGTAGGTGTTACTGTTCAGGGAGGTGTCTGAGTGTGAGTGGCTGCAAGGTGTTGAGGTGTGTGAGGTTTGTGTGTGGTGCTCTGGGGGGTGATGGCTCTGACAGCTTTGGGGAAGAAACTGTTCCTCAGTATGCTCTTGTACCGCAGTCTGTGGCCCGGATGGGTGGGCTCTGTTTTTGACCCGGCCTGCATAAATAGAGTCTAGGTCAGGGAGGGGGCAGCCCACAATGCCCTGTGCTGTTCTTACCACCCGGGCCAGTTGTTTCCTCTCCAGTGCCGTGCAGCTGCCATACCACACTGTCACACTGTCACACTGAGCCAGAGTACGCTTTCAATTGTGGCCCGGTAGCAGTTCACAAGCAGCTGAGAGGAGAGTCCAGCCCGTTTCAGTTTCCTGAGGAAGAAGAGCCTTTGTTGTGCCTTCTTCACCAGGTGGGAGGAGTTGTTAAACCAGGAAAGGTCAGATGTGGTGTGGAGGCCCAGGAAGTTGATGTTGTCCACACGCTCCACTGCCTCTCCGTCTATGAGGAGGGGGGGTGTGGTCTGTCTTCCTGGACTTCCTAAAGTCCACGATGACCTCCGTGGTTTTTCCTGTGTTCAGCACCAGGTTGTTGGCTCAACACCACTGCGTGAGCTGCTGGATCTCCTCTCTGTAGTGGGTCACATTGTTGTCCGAAATGAGACCCACAACTGTGGTGTTGTCCGCGTACTGTGAAACACCAGAGGTTTATTCACAATGTTCATGCTCAAACCACCAGAAAGAAGCTGCTGGTCTCTCAGCTCGCACTGCTGAAATCATTGTTAACGGGAAGTAGACACAACCATAAAACGGAGACAGAGGAGCGTTCAGCGACAATAGTCGACTGTGGCCACAAGAAGGCAATAATGTAGTGCTGTTTGAGGTGAAAGTCAAGATATCGCTTTACTTTAGCATATTTTATGTCCATCCATCCTCTTATTCTGTTCAGGGTCACAGGGGGGCTGGAGCCTATCCCAGTTGTCACAGGGTGAGAGGCAGAGCACGCCCTGTACAGGTCGCCAGCCTGTCACAGGGCTAACACAGAGAGACAGACAACCATACACACCTATGGGTAATTTAGAGTGACCAATTGACCTAACCCCAGTAAGTGCATGTCTTTGGACTGTGGGAGGAAACCCATGCAGATAGGGGGAGAACATGGAAAGGGAAGGGAGCGGTACGGGCCAAGGTGGAATCGAACCCAGACTTCTAGCTGTGAGGTAGCAGTGCTAACCACCACACCACCATGCTGCTAGTTTTATGTTTGACAATTGTCCTGACAGACTGGCCCTGCATCCATATATCTCTTTTCCTCCACTTCAGGGTGGGGCTGGAGTCCGTTTGCTGTTATGGGTCCAAAGACAGGGTACAACCTGGACAGGTCACCAACCTGTTGCAGAGCTTAATAAATAATTTTTTTTTTAAATTATCATTTTATGTAAATGTGTGCACCATTTTCAGAAGGATTTGATATTTTTTAAAGGAAAAAGGTCTTGAGAAGAAGTATTATTAGATATGGTTTTTCTGTTACTATACTTTGTATCTATAATAAAACTTGTATTAACTTTTCATTGGTTAAAAAAATCCTTACTTTCTTTTTATTGCCACAGTATGCATGGATTGGAAATTAACTCATAACTGCTTTCTAGTCCTTTTGTTATCTCATTTTTTAATTAAAATATTAAATGATCATAGTCAGTGATTACTATTCAAGGCCAGTATATACAGTATTCAGTCAACACATTTTCTAAAGGTCACTATACTCATTATATTGTTTTATGTTAGTTGCTAATATTCATGAATTCATTGTGATCCATGCAGTTATTACATGTACATCATGTCAGTCACATGTAGTTTTTGCATTTTTTTGTAAAAATATTCTTCCCACCAATGCACTCGGGGTAACTCCTAATGACAAACGCTTTGTTTTGTTTGAACAGAGCTTAGAATGTAAACCAACCACTTAGCCCAAGAACTCCTTCAAACACATGCACCCACTGTACAAGAAAGTCAGAGGAGAACTATATGCATGCTCCATGGTCTTGTATACCTGTTCAGAAGTTCTGGCAGAGGATATGTGAAGATCTGTCCACATGGTTTAGCTGTCATGTACCAACTTCCCCCAGACTATGCATTTTAGGTGACATCGGTGAATTAGTTATGGAGTCAGAAATATCACACATAGTTCTTACCGCCTTGTGAATCGCTAAGAAAACTGTCCTCGTGAACTGGAAGTCAAAAAATAAACTGTGTGTTACTCAATATAGAACTGTATTAGTAGGTCACATTAGTTTAGAGAGAATGTGTGCTTCTTCTAAAAACAAACTGGAGGAATTTGATTCTCTTTGGCTCCCACTGATCAGCTCCATTACTTAGTGGGGGTGGTTGACTGTGGGATCTGCGCCCTGGGTGCCTTCTGGGCAGTCGGGGGTGGACTCCGGGGGCTGGCGTAAGTTCAGTGGCTTCCTGGGGCTTGAGTCCTGTGGCTACTTTCCTGCAATGTCCGTGTGGTTGTCCTGGTTGTCGGTGGAGGGGGGACTTAGAGTGCCGGGTGCTGGCCCTTGACCAGGTGGCTGTGGGGCTCGGGGTGCGGGGGTCACCTGGCTCCTGGTGGGGTCCCTCCCTTCCCTGGGGTGGTCTCTGTTGTCTCGGGCAGGCCACAGTGTGGGGGTGAGCTGTCGCTGCGGGCCCCGGGTTCACCTCTCCCTGTCCCATGCTGAGGTGTTGTTTTTCCTCCCGGTATTATACACCCCCCCCCCACACACACACACACACACTCATGTTAAACATCACTCACATAAGCAGGATCTCAGAGATGCCATGTATGGAGCTGCGCAACCACTTGCCTCTCCTTAATATTATTATAGCCATTATAACTGACAACACATCCTGATACACACAGGACTTTGGGGGACAGGCATGCTACCCAGAGGTTGATGAGATAGGACTGCTGAGAGGGCCCCACTCAGACCCTCACTACTGTCTGCCCCTCAATTTTAACTGCACCTTAGACATTAAGGGCTTTGGGGGATGATGTGGGCGAGCATAACGACTGGCATTTGGGGCTCGGGGCACAACTTTCCCCTCAATTTTAACAGCAATCTGCTCGCCCCTGCTTCAAAGGGTGGGTGGATGTGGATGAATGTGTGTCTTTGTGCGTTTATCACAGTCTTTATCTGTTTGTGAGTGTATATGGGTGGGTGATCGCATGCAGAAATGTATGTGTGTGTGTGTGTATGCATGCATAGGTGCACATGTATGTGTGTGTGTGTGTGTGTGTGTGTGTGTGTGTGTGTGTGTGTGCGTGTGTGCGTGCGTGCGTGCGTGCGTGCGTGCGTGCACATGTATGGCTGGACCTGGGTCTGGACCTTGTTGTACCTTGCCTCCCTGCTGTCCCTCGCTGGTCACAGGCGGGTTGCGGACAGCCCGGGTGTCCTGGATCTTTCTCTATCCATCTCAGGCTTCTGGTGGGTGGAGCTGCGGTTTTCCACCCTTGTTAGTAAGTACATTCCATGACATGGACACAGACACTCACACTTACTCATGCAGGCACGGTATAGCAGGATTGTTGGTTTGTGTAGCCATGCTTTGTTTCTGTCTTTTTTTTTCCTCATAAATTTATTTTTCCAAGTATTGTTTATTCTTTTATATATGATGTTTTATTTTTTTTAAAGTGCAGCAGTTGATGAACCATTGTGGTTTATTTGCTTGTGCTTTGTCCTCGCTATCCCCTTCTCCTATTTTCTACTTTTTTCTCTCTGTCTCTTCTCTTTCAGCCTGCCAACTCCAAGGACACCTGTATATATACTGGAGAAATAACACAAATAAATAAAATAATAGGACAAACATTAAGAAAGGAACCTATAGAGAAATATTGGGAAGAGTAAATATGTCTGGCACAACAGTGCATTCAGATCACAATTCTGGTTGCACTATCTACCAGACATGACAGGCTACAAACATGTAAAAAAAAAAAATTTTTTTTTAAAGAACTCCTTTAAGAGCTCCACCATGAAACTGTGGTGGAGAGACATAGATGAAGGCAAGGCTAAATTAAAACCTTTCCCAATGCTCTGTGTTTCCAGGATCACAGTGGCCTCAACAACTGTAAAACTGAAGAAGTTTGAAACCCAGGACTCAATGTTGCATTGGGTAGTTGGTCAATCTAAGAAACTGAGCAAGTAGGTCCATGGTCAGGGTGTTACAAAGGGACCCAATAGATGCTCAAAAAAGGGAAAGTTCACCCACTACCTTGGCAGAAGTTGTTAAGGTGCTTAAAATGCTTCACATTGGCACCAGGTATAGGAATTTGCACTGAGATGCTAAAGGCTTTGGTCATTGTTGGGCTGTGATGGTTCCCATCTTCAAAATGCTGGAATCTTCTCAGGCTGGTTCTTCAGGATACTGGAAAGGAGGCTTTGACTGACTGTTGAACTTTGGATCCAGAAAAGGCAATGCTAATGGAGTAACAACCTCAGGCATCCTTGGAGCAGAGTCACTGCTTCTGCACATTGAAGGGAGCCAGCTGAAGAAGGTTGGGGGATTTGATCAGAGAGATGCCTCCATCTGGAGGTTTACTGGGTACATTCAACTGGACCATTCATCCATTCTCTTCCACTTATCCTGTTCAGGGTCACTGGGAGGCTGGAGCCTATCCCAGCTAACATAGGGCGAGAGGCAGGGTGCACCTGTAAGGGTCGCCAGCCTGTCGCAGGGCCAACACAGAGAGACAGACAACCATTCACACCTATGGGCAATTTAGAGTGACCAATTAACCTAACCCCACTAAATGCAGGAGGAAACCCACACACAGAACATGCAAACTCCACACATAAAGGTGGATTCAAACCCAGACCATGAAGCAGTCCTTCTAGCTGTAAGGCAGTAGTGCTAACCACCATGCCTGACATTCAACTGGACATGGCAGAAAATGGATAGATAGGCAAATTAAGTTTATGAATGACTTTATAAATAAGTGATATCAGTGTTAAATTTGTAATCACTTTCACTTTGCCATTTTGGGTCACTGACTGGAAGAACTATAAAGTGTGCATGTGTTTGACCCTTTCTGAAGTATGCATGGTGACGTTCTGGCTCAGGACCTGCTCAGCTGGGGCTTTGCTGTGTGAAGTTCACATGTTCTCTCTGTGCCTGTGTGGGTTTTCTCCCGGTGCTCTGGTTTCCTCCCACAAGTCAAACATGAGTGAGTCTGTTTTTTTATGTGAAACGCATTGAGTTTACATGTGCATCATAAACAGCATTTCTATTCTATTCCCAGTATATGCAGTCCTTTATTGTGCAAAGAGAAAAAGTGCATAGAGAATCATCTTAGCAGGAAGAGGATTGAAACATCAACAAAAATAAAAAGGTCAATAAAGGCGCTATTCCTTTCTTCCATAATCAGGAACTTACAATACCAAAACACTCTTTGGTCATTATTTTTTTATTTTATCATTCTGTATAATGTGTCAGCTTTTATTAAATGCCAACAAAAGACAGACACACTGTTGGATTGTAGAACCTGGGGCTTTTTGCAAGGCCAGCTAAGGGCACCAGCACCAACTGAATGAATCCTCCTGAGATTGAGCCAAAACATGTGAGAGCTGCAGCTCATCCCTCATTATTGATGTGTAGAAGGCCCTGCAGGCCTTCAGTTCACACTGCGCTGTGATTTCTCACTGTCAGTTTTCCTTTGTCTGCTATTTGCCTGATACACTGTGGATAAGAGCCCTGAAGCTGGAAACATGTGTGTTGCACTTGTCTTCCGCTGCAAGAATATCGCACTCTTTATCTCTCTGTACAAATATGTGTTGCAGCTAACCATAAAAAAGATAACATGGGAAATAGAAGTCAGCTGAGTGTTGAAATTATAATAATTAAGAGAGGCCATTCACTTACTTTGCGTGCTTCAGTCGTTACTTGCTAGGATGTCTTCATGTTCAATGAGAAGCAAGAAAAAACTTCCTCTGCAGCATTTTTTGACATGGCCCAGAATCAAAGCACAGTAACGATTACTAGAACATCAATAATAATTTAAAGAGCACATTCCCCTTGCTAATTAGCATGCCAGTGTCACCTCTTCTCCAACTCAATAATGTGACTGTGTGCATACAGATCATGTGTGTGTGTGTGAAGCTCTGCTAATGAGAGCATTAGGCACCACCATTAAAACTCTGGATCTGTTCAGAAGCCCTGTCCATATATAATTGTATATCATCATAACCCACGGCTGATTAAAGCCGTGACTATGGTACGTAATGTGTCATTATGAAGTGCACAGTTGAACCATATGCTGCTGCTGCTCTTTGACCAGTTTGGCAGCATATGAAGCTAGTGTAAAGTTAACAGAATAAGGTTAATGGCTAAATATGGATGTTCAGCCTGAAGCTCCGAGACATTTTCTCACTGGTGACTGTGAAGAAGTCCCCACATGAGTATGCTTCGCGGGCAGCGAGTGGTGGAGTGGTTAGCATGGTTGCCCCACAGCAAGAAGGTTCCTGGTTTGAACCCTAGCTGGGGCCTTTCAGTGTGGAGTTTTCATGCTGTCCCTGTTCCTGAGTGGGTTTCCTTCCTTAAGTGGTGATTCTAAATTGAGACATGGCTGTATTATGGATAAAGTAGAAGAACTGTGACTTACAGTCCACAGTGCTTTGAGAGGTTAACAAAGGTGGGAATTTTCAGGTATCTGTACTCTGAGTATTGATTTTCCTGGCAGCCTTTTTGCTTTCTTACTCGTTACATTTTCAAACAGACTCGTTACTTTAGGTTTAACATCTAAGTTTTTATTTCTGCGCCTTCAAACATCAAACTGATTGGAGCCTAAATGGAGCAACAAAAACAGATAAGGGACACAAAAACATGAACGAGCCAAAACCAGATCATTT
>JAMQGT020003883.1:0-27766 GCA_024447675.2 Pterophyllum scalare
ACTCCTAAGGATAAGGAAAAGTGCTTGGTTAATAAATGGTCGGAGACTCGCAAGAAAAGTAGTGGACAGCTTAGTGGTTTGCAGAAAGGCAAGAGCCAAGCTCTGTCAGCAAGCGATGAGTGACCTTCCTCCTGAGAGAGCATGCCCAGCTAACCCTTTTGAGTGTACAACTGTGGACCTTTTTGGACCTTACAAGGTAAAAGATGAAGTGAAAAAGAGAGTCACACTTAAGGTCTTGGGTATTGTGTTCTGCTGCATGGCCTCACGAGCCATATATACTGATGTGGTCAGCGACCAGTCATCTGAAGGGTTTCTCCTGGCCTACCAGAGGTTCACCTCCCTTAGAGGACATCCCAGAAAAATATGGTCTGACACTGGCACAAATTTTGTGGGGGCTACACCTGCACTGCAGGAGCTTCACAGATTCCTCAGTAAGCTGAATAAGACTGAGTTCGAAGAAAAAACTTCCAAGAATAAAACAGAGTGGTCCTGGAAGTTTCACCCAGCTGACTCTCCCCATAGGAATGGAGCAGCAGAAGCAGCAGTCAAACTGGTAAAGCGGGTCCTAAACAATCTTGGTGGTGATGGTGTCTTTACATGGAGTGAATTCCAGACATTTCTCTTCATGGCAGCAAATCTGGTGAATGAAAGGCCCATAGATGCTAGAGTGCAAAGCCGGGAGGACTGTATAGAATATATCAGTCCCAACTCTCTCTTGTTGGGATCGAAGCCAGCCCAAGAGGAGATCTGGGAGACTTTGCATTTGAAGGCTATCCTTATAAGAGACTTCAAACCATCCAAAGGGAAGTGAACAAGTTCTGGAGGAGATGGTGCCAGTTAGCAGGTCCTAACCTCTTCATAAGGACTAAATGGCACACAAAACAGCAAAATGTAGCCGTGGGGGACATAGTGCGGCTGGCTGACCAAAATGCTTTGAGAAGTCAATACAAGCTGGGCAAAGTAGTCAGTGTCAACACTGACAGGAAATGGAATAGTGAGAGATGTGAATGTGAAGACCTTTCCCAGCTATCCTGTCCCACTTATTAAGCCAAGAAAGGTGTCAGATGTACAGAAAAAGAATCCATCCATCCGTGCTACGATACTCCACAGGGATGTCAGACGCCTAGTGATAATACTTCCTGTTGAAGAGCAGCAAGGGACTTAAAAGACTTCTGTGAGCTCCTTGGGTAAAGTAACCAGGAGCTCAAGTGGGAGGTGTTAAGTTGTATTAAAATAATAAGGGAAAAAATTATTCTGCTACTTATCCATGTTACATTTGTATTATCTTATAGTTTGAAATTGAATGAATGGCTTGGTATGAGCTTGCAGGCCTCAGGCCTAGGCAGATGAGGAAGTGATTTAGCCCTCCTGAATCAGGTGTGCATGTTTCTTTGTCTAGCCATCATGGCAGAATGTAGCAGCAGAGAGGAGAGCTGTGTGTCAGTGTTCTAGGAGACCCAGAGATGCCACTGGTAGGTGTGGATTTGTTTTGTTGTTCACTGCTGAACTCTGGAAACATGATTTAAAGTGTGGCATGTTTAGTTTAATTTATACAATCTCCTTTGAATGAATAATTGCTCCACTTGATTTGACTGTGTTGAAAGCTGTTTGGGCCAGTGAAGTAACTGACATACATGCTTGCTTTAATGTGAAACACGTTGGTTTAAAACTTTTGAATAAATAGATTTGATTTAGTTCTAACATCTTTAAAACAGTAAGGATAAAATCATGAACATTCTCGTATAAATATTAATTACAAGTGTATGTTAGATAATGATGACGTTGTTTTTTTTTGTTTATCAGGATGTACTTTAATGTGAATTTGGGTTTGTCTTCCATAGGTTTCAACCCACCTCATTCATTTGCTTTAAATGTTGAAATGCATGTTTGAAAGGAATTATCATCGAGTGAGCTGGCCAGCGTCCTCTGTGGAATCCAAGCCGGTTCGAATTACGGCTGACATTGAAACTGGGAAATTTGATAAAGAACTCGACACTTATGGATTAAGAATGGGATGTCACTCCAGCTCATATGCATGTGAAAGGCAGACAAGCGAATACTTTTGGCAATATAGTATATTTATAGTAATGAGCAGTTAACAATTGTGCCTAATAAAATAGACAATGAGTATATTCTTGCAACCAGCTAGGTAGATATTATGTCAGTAAACAGTAACTGCTTCATGGAAAAAATATGATAAAGAAGCATCAACAAAACTGGTGTGAATGTAAACTGTAACTAGATAAAAGACTAAAGTTACCAAACCTAAATTTTCCTGTTAATAATAAACATTTTTGCCACAAAAAAAAAAAGAAAAAAACAAAGTTAAAAAATAACACATAAGAAATAATTTGTAAAACACTGCAATTAGAGATTTCTATGACTCTGCAACCTGCTAAGCTTTCTCACTGCAGTCTCTATACAAAAGAGGAGGGTGCCATGCTTGCTTGCTTGAGAAGAAAATATTGCCTGTTTTCCCTCAGAGAAAAAAAAACTGCAGTGGCGTGGCTCCAAAAAAACACTCATACAGTGTAGGTCGAATAAGGAAATGAATTGTTTCATTAATCACTCCCTAGCTTTGTAATTCATGCTTTCTCTGCTTCTCCTCTCCTTAGTATTAGAGTATTAAGTATTTCATGATTTCTTTTATTTTTTTTTTTAGAATTTTCTCAGGGTTATTGGATTGTATCAACATTATTTTATTTCCAAAGTATACAGCTATAACAGCTGAGCCACAGTGGTGTCATGAGAACTGTAGAACCACACTGACCCAGGAAAAGTGTAAACTTATGTCTACTTTTCTCAAAGGGAAGCAGAGAATTGTTAGGAATATCTTGACAATCAGTTTTAATAAATCAAATTACGGTACAAATCAAATCACTGATTATCTTTAATCAAGAATTATTCTAAAAGAATTATTTAAAAAATATGCAATTGTGATAATTAAATTCAGTGCTACTCCAGGACCGCATTTACCTGTGCTTCTGGCAGTAACATTGTATTTGATGTCTACAATCATGATACAAGTGTTACCAAAATAATTTGCATACCATTAAAACTTATCTGATACATAACAGACATTGCTAGTCACTAGCATTCCTAGACTAGCAGCTGGGATATCTATATTGGGAGGACTAACTGAATGTTGAATCAATTATGTACTCTGAGACGACACAATGAGTCTTCACCAGAACACCAGAATATCAATCAGACAGATATGTGCCACCTGTCTGATGTGTATGTGATGGGCATTCATAGATTCTGGCAAAGTAATAGCAATAATTTGCATTACTAAAATGCAGCTTTCTAACCATAGTGAGGCTACAACAAGCTGCATGCCTGTTTCATCAAGACAAGCCATCAGCCAAGCTGGACAGATAACAACAATCCCAGCTGGCTGTGAGATGAACATGCAGTGATCATTTACAAAGTACAACACCAAAAAGAGATACAGTAAAAAAAAATACTACTACTTGTACTCAGGTACAAGACTGATTTGTGTGTTATGAAGGTTTTTATTTTTCATATATAGTTACTATTCTCTTAAGAGCCACAACAAACCTCAACTCATAAAATGTTGAGTCTCCTAAAGCATAGGACACAAGTTTGGTAAGGTATTTAATTACTGGGTAAATAAATTAATAGCATTTTTTAAAATCCCTTTCCTTTTTGTGCTTCTCCTCACATCTTACTGTTTTTATTTTGGTGCTGCATTTTGGATTGCATTAACTGTGGGGTGTTCTGTTCAGGTTCTGCCTGCTCTACTTGTTACTCTTTAACACTGTTCTGCACATTTGTTTTTTGTGCTTTTTATTGTTCTGTATTCATCTGTGTTGCAGTTATCTTCAAGTATGCCTCTCTATTCATATGACAATGCATTAAGACTCTTTTCTCAGTGCTAAGCCTCTCCATCGCTTTTCCCTTTGTTTTTCTGCCATCTTTTTGTCTCAGCTCTCAATGATCCAATCATATGCCATTTACAGAACATACATGTATATATTGGTTCATGTATGTGTTTGTGATGTCATGTTGCACATTTTCTGTGTAGATTCTAAGTCATCCAGGTTATAGTGGTCTCTGGAGCTTGAAAAAAAGGCGACTGGATTTCTTTTTGTTTCTTGAAGATGTTTCACCTCTCATCTGAAAGGCTTCTTCAGTTCTCAACCAAATGGTATAGAGACCCAGGTATTTAAACCCCTGTGGGTGTAGTTCCCTGGAGGTGGTTATGACCCTCTGTTGTTTGTGTGCGTAAACACGTGTGCCAAGGTGTGAAGGGAGGCGTGGGTCATTTCAATCAGTGGTTTCAGTTTAAACCAATATAGGACTTCACTCCATTGTTTCATGTGGCGACCGTCAGAAGACGACTACATGAAGACAACTCCTTACAGAACAGAGCCAGCTTTACCCCAAATCAGATTTGTGCACTTTTAGACCTCTGCCTTACCACCTTATCATACAATGATGGATTCTACAGACAGAAGCATGGATGTGCCATGGGCTCCCCAGTGTCTCCCATTGTAGCCAACCTTTACATGGAGGAAGTGGAAAGTAAAGCTCTTGGTTCTTTCAAAGGAATGGCACCTAGTCACTGGTATAGATATGTAGATGACACCTGGGTCAAAATCAAAACCCAAGAAGTAGAAGCCTTCACTTGTCACATAAACTCAGTGGATAAATACATACGTTTTACCAGGAAGGACACCAGAGATAACAAGTTACCATTACTGGACTGTGCAGTGCTTATTGAGGAAGATGGAAGCCTCAACATTGAAGTTTACCAGAAGCCCACACACACAGACCACTATCTCCTCTTTGACTCTCACCACCCTCTGGAACACAAACTTGGGATGATCAGGACCCTACAACATAAGGCTGAAAGTGTTCCCACTAAGGCAGAAGGGAAACAAAAGGAACACAAACCTATTACAAAAGCCCTCAAAACATGTGGTTACCCCAACTGGGCTTTCATCAAATCAGCCAAGATGCACAGGAAAGAAGGTCAAACACAAACTAGAGAGAATAAGAATGACAAGAGGAACAACATTGTCATCCCTTATGTGGCAGGCTTGTCAGAGAAACTCAGAAGAATTTTCTCCAAGCATGACATCCCAGTATACTTAAGATAATATAAGATAAGATAGAACTTTATTGACATTATACATACAATGAAATTAAACATCATACAACAAATTATACAACATCATTCCATCATAGTATAAGGAAATTTTGTTCAGACAACCATCCGAGATAAGGACAGACAAGACTGATATAGGGAGATACTTCAAATCAAGTCACACCCTAAGGCAAAAACTGGTTCATCCCAAGGACAAACCCCCCAAACACAAGATCAACAATGTAGTGCATGCTGTCCAGTGCCGTGAAGAGTGCTCGGACCTCTGCATTGGAGAAACCAACCAGCCTCTTCACAAACGAATGGCACAACATGGAAGAGCCACTTCGACAGGACAAAACTCAGCTGTACATCTGCATCTGAAGGAGAAAGGGCACTCTTTTGAGGATGCCAATGTTCACACTTCGGACAGGGAAGACAGATGGTTTGAAACAGGAGTAAAAGAAGCCATCTATGTCCACTGTGAACAACCATCATCACACACCATCAACAGAGGTGGATTACATCACCAACTTTACCCCACTTACAGTGCTGTCCTGAGCTCCCTTCCCAGATGTCTCAACCCCCATTCACAACCTTGTTCCAGTGACCTTAATAGCCCACATGAAACAATGGAGTGAAGTCCTATATTGGTTTAAACTGAAACCACTGATTGAAATGATCCACCCCCCCCCTTCACACCTTGACACGTGTTTACGCACATGAACAATAGAGGGTCATAACCACCTCCAGGGGACTACACCCACAGGGTTTTTTTTTTTTTTTGGCCTGTCATGTCCGGCATTTTATGCAATCAGAATGATGGTCCAATTGCGTTGCTGCTGCCAAACATATTTGCTTTTACAACAAGAGCTCTATAAGTTTCTATAGGCTATTCTTGTTGTTTATATTTTATTTCATTTATTCTTGCCAGACCTGACAGGCAGGAAGAAGAGGAAAGAAAAGATAGGGGGGGGGAATACAGAAAAGAAAGAAAGAAGAAGAAAAACAGATAGGGGCACATACATATACACCTATGAATACATGCATACACACACACACACACACACACACACACACACTCACACAGGCTTGTTGTGGTTTGTAGTTATGTGTGTGTTCCTCTGTCATGGAACGTACTCAATAATGAGGGCAAAAAAGCCGCAACCACCCCCATCCGGATCCAGAGGCAAGCAGGGATAGACCCAGGGGACCCAGGTCATCCAAGGCCCACCAGGAGCGCAGAAGATCCGAGGCCACACATCCCTATGGCAACCATGTGCACCCCCCAGAGAAGGAAGGAGGGAGACACTAGACAGAGTCCCCACGGTCAACGGGCAAGAGCCCACAGGGGTTTAAATACCTGGGTCTCTCCACCATTTGGTTGAGAACTGAAGAAGCCTTTCGGATGAGAGGTGAAATGTCTTCAAGAAACAAAAATAAGTCCAGTCACCTCTTTTTCAAGCTCCAGAGACCATGTTGCACATTAAATGTTTGTGTTTAATGTAAATAATATTTTCTAATATTCACACATCCACATGTGCTTTTCAAATGTGTATGCAGTCAAAAACAAACAAACAAACAAAGCATACGCATTTTTAAATAGCTATACAGTGAAACGCAAGTTGATGTGTTTTTGCATGCTGATTGTTGTTGGGATAATATCTGACCCGATGTGGCAAAATGAGTCGGAAGCTGCACAGGTTGCTTCTTATGCCATATATCTAGGAATTTGGGCTCTGTATTGTGGGTCATTTCCAGGTTCATGGGATGTTCTTAGCAACAAGGGAGCGATTGCTTACATGTTTTGAGCACTCTTCGTATGTATTTGGCCTAAAAATTAATCAACTTCCAAAACATTTTGCCAGATTGGGTTGCATATTTGCCCTGGTTGTTTCCTTTTGCTTCCTGATGTGTACTCCTCCTGAACCCCAAAGCCTTTCCTTTCCCCCTATTCCTCCCATTTTCCCTCCCCCTTTCAACCATCACACTCTTTTTTCTTTTACTTTTTTTTTTTTGCTCTTATGTTCCTACTGAAGGCTCATTAATCCAAAACAATCATCACAGATAAAACTCTACTTATACTCCGAGCAGAAAATAAAACTAAATTTCTCACCACTCTAGAGAATATGTGGGGTTACTGTGATGCAATTCTGCAATTCAGTAGGTTGTTTCTGTTGTTACATTGCAAGCAGTAACATGGAGATTTCCGTCAGTTGTCATTCAATTACATTTTATTTATATAGCGCCAAATCACAACAAACAGTCACCTCAAGGCACTTTGTATTGTGAAGTAAAGACCATAAAATAATGATAGACAAAAACCCTAAAATCAAATTGAGCAAGCATTTGGCAACATTGGGAAGTTTCTTCCCTTTAACAGGAAGAAACCTCTAGCGCACCCAAGCTCATCGAGGGGCAGTGATCTGCCGCAACCAGTTAGGGGTGGGTGGTGGTGGTGGTGTGTGTGTGTGTGTGACATGCTGTGGAAGATTGCCAGAGATTAATAACTAATGACTAAATGCAGAGTGGGGTATAAACAAAGTGTAAAGAGGTTAATGGAAAAAGAAAAACAACCTAGACCTATTGCAGCATAACTAAGGTAAGCTTCAGGGTCAACTGACCCAGCACTAACTGTAAGCTTGATCAAAAGGTCAGTTTTAAGCTTAGGCTTAAAAATAGAGAGGGTGTCTGTTTCCTGAATCTGAACTAGGAGCTGGTTCCACAGAAGAGGGGCCTGAAAGCGTAAGGCTACTCTTAAGTATCTTCAGAACAACAAGTAAGCTAGCAGTCTGAGAGTGAAGTGCTCTATTTGGGCAATACAGTCCTATGAGATCTTTAACTTTAGTGACCTCCAATTGGCATAGCTGTGTGTTATTACTGCTGACGTGAATTCTTATCTTATCAAATTTACTTTTATCCTTAGCCAGCAATTTCAAATTTCCATCTGTGTTGCCTGCTCTGACCCCTGGAAGACAATCAACTATAGTTGCAGGTGTCACTAGCTTCATTATTTCTAAAAACAGATTCACCAATAACCAGAGTTTGATCCTCAGCAGGTACTGAGTGGGGTAAACGATTTGAAATGTAAACAGTTTGGTGGTGTAATTGGGACTTCTGTTTAGGACTATTCACCCAGTCAACCAGACAGCCTGATTTCCTGGCTGCTTGGGACAGTCTGCTGGGGAGAGTTGCTAAGCTACCTATGGTCCACACAACTACAGGAGACTGATTAACTACAGGATTTTCCAGGATGTTGAGCTGGGTTTCCAATTCACTGAGCCTGGCCTCCAAAGCTACAAACAGGCTACATTTATTACAAGTAACATCACTGTCGACACCAGGGTGGCTCAGTGTTTGAGCAGGCGACCATGTATATATGCCGTGTAAAAATTCCAAAAATATAATTAAAAAAACAAGTATCATCACTGCTAAAGGAGGCCAAAGAGAAACTAGACCTCTGACACACAGAGCAAGAAAGTGCAGGAGGGACAAGAGAAGCAGCAGTTCTGTTTGTGATTGGGTAGAGATCAAGCTAAAACCCTTTTTTTTAAAAACCCTAAAAACACACTAAGTGAATAATCTGAATATGTTTTACAAGTGATTCAGCAGAGAATGTGCTTTGGATTAAGCATGTGAAGATTGCACTATGAAATAAGTTGTTATCTAGATTAATCCAGCTACACAAAACACCACTGTGCTCTGTGACAGGAACAGGAAGTGATACAATACTGCAGTGAGAGCCAACACTAAGCCATTGCGTTTAAGAATACAGTGTGTCTCTTTATGTTTTGATCAGTAAGCAAAACATAAAGAGACACACTGTTGGACTGGCTGACATGTTCCCTCATGGTTATGCACACACACACACAGACTCACATTTTGTTTAAGGGTTTGCTGTTAACACTGAACACTTACAGCTACCACTATTGATTCAGGTGGAGTCCAAAGGCAACCTTTGAGGTTACTGCTAGATAAAATGAACAGATTTCTGAATTCAGCCCAAATGTTTGTAATAGAAAAGAATCAACCATGATTGTCATATTCAAAGACACACATCAAGTTTCTATTTTCCATAAAAAACAAACAAACAAGGAAATACTGACTCCCTCTCTTTCAAAAGTCAGGACACATCCAGTTTAAATAATCTTTATTTGGATTGTCAATTTATTGGTGTTGTCAGAGGATCAGCTGGTGGCTTAAAACAACATGTAGAGAAAATGAAAATGAACTAGAGAAACTGAACTGCAAAATTAAGTGAAGTCTTTTCATACAATCTAACACTGAAAAAAAGGGAATGCCACCAACCTGTCACTTAAAATATGATCATGCATAGGATTTCATATAATATGAGTGTATAAAATAATCAACCCTTGTATGGGTGTTAGGGACAGGAGAAATTGAGCATCGAGACCAAAAGAGTTTTTAGAACCAAAATGTAAAGTTTTTGGCACTTCATTTGTTTCACCCCAGTATTTTTTATACCTTCTTTCAGTCTTGAATCATGAAAAAGAGAATTATAAGGTGGTTGTGTTATGAAAAGATATTTAGCTTCTTTTATCTATTTCACTCCATTCAGTCTCTCCTTCCTACTTTTCCTGTCATCCTAAATACCTCCCTCTTTCCCTTTCCCTCCCCTCCTCCTTTATGTCTTGTCATCTCATTCTAACATTGGTGTATCCATCCCATCCTCAGGCTATTCTCCTCAGTCTCTCCCCCTCCGCTGTGTTACTAAAGTCTGAATGAGTGGAGGTATGTACGACAAGTCACCATTACAGCACTGCCAACAAATATGCCACTGTACTTACATGCTAAGCTTCTTGCTTTAACTTTAAAGAAAAATAATCTGAAATGTTTAAAGTATAAAACTGTTTCCTGGGCCGCACACAGAGCAGAATAACCACTGCTTATGATTATCATTACTCTATAGCCATGAAGTTCCAAGCTAGCTTACTTTGGGCATGCTATAGGCCAGTTTAGATTTGGCTTACTTGGCAAACAATTAGCTAACCTTAGTCAAATGTGATCATGGCATGATTTTACAAAATATAACCCAGATAATTCCTGGCTCTAGGTGAACCGATGGATAAGCGTGTTCATAAGAAAGGGTTGGTGACAAACATGTGTAAGTCTACTGTCAATAGAATTTAAGAATGCACAAAAAATATGAAGAGATTAAACACATAATACAGGCCTTTTTTCACACATTTTAAAGAAAAGGTTGAGAAAACTTTAAATCAAGGCGAGATGATTCAACTGCTTTTTGAGTTTTCTGAAATTATAACTGTTAATGCTTACTTAGATATACACATTTAGAAGAGTTCTGGCAATTTGAATGACAATACACCTGTGAGGTTATCAATGGCATTCGAGCTTCAATGGCATGAATTTCTACCTTGAAATAAAAAAAAAAAACAGAACTTTGCTTTTGGTTTTCAAGAGAGCACAAAAGGCCTCCATCTAGCTGTTCTGCCAACTGTGATTGGTCTTGGAAACATTTTCACAACATCCTCTATTTAGAAAGATTCCATCATCGATTTCTTTTAATGTGAATGATGACTTGTCAAGCTACAGCACACACTTTTCAAGAATCTTGCCTCAAGGTCATCCTATGAAACCTCTTCAAGTAACCCAATGTCTTATTAGATCCTGATTAGCCTTACACTCCAAAAATTGACTAAGTCTCACAATCTTATATTCAGACAAAATGTATTTTTGATCTTGTTTTGAGAGTGATATACTAACCAAGAGCTGAATGTGTAAGATTATTAAATGTGTTTGATCTAAAAACTAGATATTTATACAGTAAGTGAAATAATCTGCCAGTGCAGTAAGATAATTACACTTGGTAAGATTTCTTGAAATAAGACAAAATATCTAGTCATTCTAAAGACTAGCTGTCTAGAACAAAATTAGTTTCACCATCATTTGAACAGGTTTCCTCAGTTGTTTGCTTTCAGTACTTTTTCTCCCCCTTTTACAGTTTGCATCTCATTTTGTTTTTTGGAGGTTTTTTGTGCCCTCTCTCTTGGCCTTCTTTCTTTATAGCAAAATACCCTTATAGCAAGTTATTTCAGGAGTTTAACTAGGCAGAGAGCAACAGAGAAAAAACCCAAAACCAGAAGAAAACGGGCAAAACACGGGGACAACGAAGTGCAGGGGCCAAAAAAAATGAGGATAGTCCAGGGGCTAAGAGGCTGAGAGAAAAAAAAAAAACAAAGGCAAGGGGAAACAGTTCAACAGTTCAGGAGGGGCTGCCCAGGCCACAGAGTCCAAAAACACAGAGTCCATACCAATCGGGGAGGCCGACCACACTCCCAGCAGTGGCGGCGATGGGGAGGGAGGCCGACCACGCTCCCAATGGCGGTGGCGACGAGGAGAAGACGAGGAGGGAGGCCGACGGAGGACCTCGGGCGTACGGCCGCGTGGTATGCGGCGGCGGGAACGGAGGACCTCGGGCGGACGGCCGCGTGGCATGTGGCGGCGGGAACAGAGGACCTCAGGTGGACGGCTGCGTGGCATGCGGCGGCGGGAACAGAGGACCTCGGGCAGATGGCCGCGTGGCATGCGGCGGCAACGGAGGACGGGACCCCCTGATGGTACGGGCTGAGCGGGACCCTCGGACGGCTCGGGCTGAGGGGGACACTCGGACTGAGCGGGACACTCGGATGGCTCGGGCTGAGTGGGACCCTCGGACGGCTCGGACTGACCGGGACCCTCGGACGGCTTGGACTGAGCGGGACCCTCGCACGTCTTGGGACCCTCTGGCTCGGGGTGCTCGGACCGAGCGGGACCCTCTGGACACTCGGAAGGCTCTGGTCGGAAGGCTTGGGACACCCGGAAGGCTCTGGCTCGGACTGAGCGGACTGAGGGGGACCCTTGACGGCTCGGACTGAACGGGGACCCCTGTGTGAGGTCCTGGTAGCACAGGTTGGGGCTGCGGTGCAGGTGATGGAGATGGTGTGGATGGCGATGGTGTGGATGGTGATTGTGATTGCGGGGAGGCTGGCTGCAGCTGAGGGAAGGCTGACACTGGGGGAACTAAGGGAACCAAAACTACAGAGGGCGCCAGAGCTGAAGGGACTGGGACAGAGGGCGCCGGAGCTGAAGGGACAGAACCAGGGGCTAATGCAGCAAAACGGAAAGATAACCAGACTTGAATTCCAGGAACTACAGAGAAACACAGAAGGGACACAGCATGGGAGCAAATGACGGGAACACTGATGGAAACAATGACGACGATGCAAAAACACAGGAGGGCTAATGAGGTAGGTGGAAACATCTGGGAACACAGGTGACGCCAATAACACGGACGAGACAAGGGAAAGCAAGACTAAACACAAAGCATGGGGAACACAGGACTTTCAAAATAAAACAGGAAGAGACCAGACCAGGAACACGCAGACATGACACGGGGAAACACCAGGGACCAGAAATAAACAGAAATACAAAAAGGAACACAAAACACTGGACCACCGGCCCAGGACCATGACAGATTTTTGTTTTGACCCTTTAACTTCTTGTTTTTTGCCTTGTAAATCATACTTTTGGGAGTTGAATTATCTGGTCCAGTGATACATAGCATGCAGCACTTAATGAACTTCCAGATGCCTCACAGACTGATCCTCCCTCACTGTAGACATTTGCTTAGGGAATTATCTCAAACTGTGGCTCCTATGCAGCCATAGTTTGCTTTAGAATAATTTATATAAGGGTTTCTTACCCATCCAACCTTATCTAGTATTTTATCTGAGGCAGTCGCAATGCTATTATGGTAAAATGGTGGCCTCCAAAGCCTGTGTATTGTTACTACTTTTAACTAAGAAGTTAAATGTGTAATAATACATAGTAAACAACTTAAATTACTAAAAACATTACTATTAAAGGTTTTTAGTGCAGAAAGATGGTCCATGTTACTACTCTTGTATCCTTAAATTTCTGTTCCTGCTGCAATAATGTTTGGGCAGCAGTGTGTTGCTGTAGTTTATCAGGGCAGGGCTATTTTTTTTTTCAAATGACCGTCCGCATATTGTGAGGCACTGAGCAATAGGACCACAGAGCAGCATTCACACAGGGAAAAAGAAAAAACTCTAAGTGTGGTCCATGGAGGAGTCAGCCAATATACTGTATGTAATATAAACACTTTTGGATGCCATTGCTAAATTATATTCTTGACTCAGAGCTTCCAATGGCATGTCTCATCATGAAAGACAGCAAGCTATGATGTGCACTGCTTAGTCTCTCAGCCACACCACTGCAATTAAGCACAGGAAATAATTAAGTCCATTTGGTCATTGTTGGGATATTATAAAACAGCCAACTACAATTGCCTCTGTGAATCTCTATAGACTCCTCTTATTAGTTTTTTTTTACATTTTATTTATTTATTTTTATTATTCACATTAGAATATGTGTAATTTAGCAGTGATAGAGCTGACATAAGGGTAGAAGTGTTAAAGCGAACAAGAAGAAAAAAAGAGAAAAAGGAAAGTAGGAAAAATAGGAGAAAAGATAAAAAATAAAAGGACAAAACACAAGTAGTAAAGCACAACAGGTCATCAACTGCAAAAACCAAATGGCACCTGAAAAAACCAAAAACAGATACACAAACCAAAAATGCATGTGTGCGTGTGTGTGTGTGTGTGTGTGTGTGTGTGTGTGTGTATCTGTGTATGTGTCTTTGGAACAAAATATACTTGATAATGAAGTTGAGAAGCCACAGCAAAACCCCCGTAGGAGCCAGAGTGGGACAGAGAAAAGCCCAGGAGGCCTGGGCCATCCGCAGGGAGTACCGAAGCCCAAAGACCAACTGCGTGCCCGCCCCAGCAGGATGAGGAGGGATGCCCCAAACGGAACCCCCACACCCAAAGGGCAAGAGCCCCAGAGAACCAGAGGCAATGGGCAGTCGAACTCACCAAAGACCGGCCACCTTGACATGAGCTGAGGACAAGGCCCCAGGGCCCCAATTAGCCATGACCTTAATGCACTTCTTCTTTAGCCACTCATTTGTTGCCTTGAGAGAATGTTTTGGGTCATTGTTATACTGGAAGACCCATCTAAAACCCATCTTTAGTGTTGGCTGAAGGCAGGAGGTTCTTTCCCAAGATTTTATGGTACATAGACCCACCCATTGGTCCCTCGGTGCATTAAAGTCATTGTGTACCCTTGCAGAAAAACAAAAGCATAATGTTTCCACATCTGTGGTTGACTGTGGGGATGGTATTCTTTGCCTCCAAACACAGCAGATCAAGTTGATGCCAAAAAACTCTGATTTTAGGACTTTCTCCTCATGTTTTAAATGATCACTGGAAAACTTAAGACGGGCCTCTACATGTGCCTTTTTAAGTAGAGGAACTTTGGTCCCAACTGCCTTCAGATCATTTACAAAGTCCTGTATGGTTTTGGGCTAAGGCAAGATCTTACATGGAGCTCCAGACCAAGAGTGATTGACTGTCAATTTTTATTTTTTCCATTTCCGAATAATGCCACCAACAGCTGTCACCTTCTCACCAATCTTCTTGCTTATGGTCTTGTACCTCACTCCAGCCATATGCAGGCCTTGTCCCTGATGTCCTCTGGAACTTGCTCATGATGGTGGACAGGTTGGACTGGAAGAAATTGATTCTGTGGACAGGTGTGCTTTATACACAACAAGTTGAGATCAGGAGTATCTGTAATTGATTGATTGTAATCTGTGTGCCACATGGGCATATAGACTGTCTCTGGGAGTCAGAATTCTAGCTGCGTTGTAGAGGGATCACTTAATGAATTTCAAATAAATTTAAAACTTTATAGTGTTAAAAGTAATAAGTAAGTGGTTCTTTGTTGTTGGCGGATTTGGACATTAAATAGAGAGTTTTTTGTTTCCAAACTGCTGACCAGTAAAAGAAATTCCTGTTTTGTTTCTGAACTGCCAAATAATGATATTTCACATTGTGTTTCTGATCTGATTAATAATAATATTTCTTTGTGTACTGTTCCTGAACTGGCTAATATGTTCAGTTTTTGAACTGGCAAAGTAAAAAGATGCTCCATGTTGTGTTGGTAAGCTGGTAAAAAGAAATGTTTCATGTTCTGTTTCTGTGTGGGCAAGTAAACTGTGTATGGGTGCCCTGTTCTGGCAGAATTTAAAGATGCATTTTCTGAGACTGAGCACCCTGCACCCATTCTTGTCCTCCAGGGTAGGGACAGTCAGGCTGCAGCCTCAGCTGGGTCTTCTGAAAATGGCAGTGAACCCTGCACAGCTACAGCCTGCTCAACCTGAGTTTCCTGTGCAATCTATGCATCCTGTGCCTGTTGCTACAGCCCCCATCAACAAAAGCACCCTGCACCCATCCTAGCTCCCAGGGTGGGGGTGTCCAGAATCCAGATCCTTCCTGCATTTGATTCTGCATCCAGGATGAGGGTGGTCAGGCTCAGCTTCAGTCCTTAGGGAGGATAGGGAGCCCACCTGAGCAGCCTCTGCACCCTGAGCAACCTCTGCAGTCTGAGGAGACCACAGTGTGTCCTGCTAAGCAACCCCGATCGTCAGTGTTTCCTGTGCCTCCAGCGTCCTTAGTAAACTCAGAGTCTCCTGTGTCCCCTGAGGATCCCAAGCTTCCTGCACCCCCTGAGAAACTTCCCCTGAAAATTCCGCTCTGCTTCAGCCAGAGGGACCCAAGCTCAATGGGTTGCAGTCTGTCAGAGCCAGGGAGTCTGGAGTCAGAGACTCCACTACTGCACTACTGTGGCAACCACCTGAGGTGTCATGTTGCCCCTTCCAACATTGGCTGACCACCTAAGGTGCTCTCTCCCCTTCGCCAACATTGGCCTCCTGCCAAATCTCCAGAATTCTTCCATCTCCACAGCCAGCCTTCACTGGCCGTACAGCCAGTCCCCTGAGTTTCTCCATCGCTGGTCGTCCAGCTGGCCACCAAAGTTCCTCCGTCTTCAGAGATGGCCTTGAGGCCAGCCCCCAGTGATCTCCTGTTTCTGCTGCTGGCCGTGCCTCCTCTGTTGGATTCTGCCTTTAAATGTTGTCCCTTGGCCTTGGCGGCCACCTGAACTGCTCATCCTTCCTGTGCTTCTCCGTGACCTGGCAAGGTCCCAGAATTGAATGCGTTGTTTCTGGACTGCATTTTGCTTCCTGTTTATCCTTTCTGTGTTCCCATGGTTTCTTGTTTCTTGTCTTTTGTACTTTGTTTACTTCCCCTTCTCTGTGATTTAGTTCAGCTGTGTGTTCCCCAGCTGTCTCGCCTTCCCTAATCAGCTGTCTGTGCTCTTATTGTCTCTTATTTGTCCCTTGTCAGATTGCTTGTTTGTTTGTTCAAGCACCAGTTTTTCACGCTGCAGTGCAGAGTGTTTAGTTTCCTCAGTTTATAGTCTCCAGTGAGCTCTGAGTGGGGTGTTATTAGTTTAGTTCCATTTGGTTTAGAGTGTTTTTTGTATTACCCATCTCCAGACTTGCTTTCAGGTTCACCCTATTTGCCTGCATGCATCCTGGTTTTGGGTCCACATTCCTTCACGCTCTACTCGGTCTGTCTCTGTAGACTTTGACACATACTCTACAAACTATACCTGTTAACAATTATTTCTTAAATTTAGCTTTGCAGACAGGGTTAAATCTGTGATCAGTCTTTTCTAGGCAGGGCCCCATATTATAAATTAGTCTTTATACGTATAGTTTTTAATGTCCACCTGACTTAAAAATAAACAAGAATTGGGTGCACAAATTTAAATTTATTTTGGATCTTCTCTAATCTGCACAAAGTATAAAAGTATATATATATATATATATATATATATATATATATATATATATGTGTGTATATATATATATACATATATATATATATATATATATATATATATATATATATATATATATATATATATATATATATATATATATATATATATATATATATATATATATATATATATATATGGGCACAAATATATACATACAGCTAATATTTAATTAAATGTCCCTTAGCAAGTTTCCCCCCTACCAGATGCTTTGGTAGCTATCAACAAGCTTCTGACTAAATTCTGACTGGATATTTGACACCCTTCTTGGTAGAATTGGTAGAGTTGGTTTCTTGGCATGGACCAAGCTTTTAAGTGTGGTCCACAAATTTTCAATAGGGTTGAGGTCAGGGCTCTGGGGAGTCCATTCCAGAAGCTTAATGTTAGCCTGCTTTAGCCATACCAAAACCATTGTGTATGAGATCACTGATCACTGTGTCACTATTGTCCTATTGACACACCCATTTTTGTCCAAGTTTTAACCATGTAGCAGTTGATTTCAAGTGAAGCTGAAGAATTTGGTGGTAGTCTTCCTTCATTATTCCACCTACTTTGTGCAATGTACCAGTACCACTGGCAGCAAAACAGCCCCAGAGATTGATGCTACCACCGCTGTGCTTGACAGCTGACAGTTTTCTTAGATTTGAAAGCCTTTGTCTTGTCTGACCATCTGGTTTGTCCATGCAAGCAGCTGAAAAGTTCAGTCAAGCTTGAAGATGCTGATTTTGGAGCAGGGGCTCCTTTCTTGGTTGGCACCCTCTCAGTCCATGATGATGTAAAACTTGCATCACTGTAGACATTGACAATGGTGTAAAAGCAGTTTTCAGTTCATGGCAGACTTGAGCCTTGGTGGTTCCTGGGTTGCTTCTGAAAATCCTAATCAATTTTCTCTCATTTAAGGGGTGACAGTTTGGTCTTCTCATGAAGTCTGAATAACATTTATTTATGTATAATTGTTTGAACTGTTGATCCTGGAATCTGCAATTGTTTAGAAATGGCTCCAAGAGACCTTCCTAACTTGTATAAATCTACAATTCTCCTTAGATCTTAACTGAGTCCCTTGGACTTTCTCATTGTTCTGAGTATAGTCAGTTCAGTGAGTGTTGTCAAACAAATCCTTTATATGCTGGCAAAGAGAAGCTACCAGTTGTAATTAAGTTAAAATACATTGTAGAACCTTTAGAAGCAGTTAGTAAAATATTTACATGAGTGTATCTATCTTTTGGACCTGTATATATATTTTTGACACTGTGTGGATTAGAGAAAATCCAAAATAAGTTCAAACTTAGGCACTCAATTCTTGTTTTTTTTTTGTTGTTTTTTTAAGTATTTAAACATGTATGTACAATTATTCCACCCTGGAAAAAGAGCCATTTATAGAAATCATTAAATCCCCCAAATTACCAGGACATTGATGCCTATGATGTGTATCTATAATGACCACAACTGTATATGCACCCAAAGCATACAAAGCTGTATACACACACATAACAGATATTCAGCAACTACAAATGGACTGTTCTTATATCTCTTTTTACTTCATCTTATTCAAACACAGATTCATACAGTGTTTTGTTGGATGCTTCTTAAGTGCTTTCTAAATATCAAACATACACCCACAAAGATGTATCAGGAGCAATTCCAGGTTCAGTATCTTGCCAGGACACTCTGTACATATGAACTTGAGGACTCAGGGGTTGAACCACCAACCTTCAGGCGATATTTTCTACCTCCGTAACCACAGTCACCCCTTAAACACATGCAAATGCACGACAGAGAGTGCACAGTCTTTTGAAAAGATTGTCCACTTTCAGTATTCAGCAATAATGTGAGTATTAAGGGTAGAAAGCACCTAAGTGTAGAAAGAAGTGCCTGTATGAATGGGTGTGAAAAGGTGAACGATGCACATTCTATAAAGCGCTCTGTATGCTCAAGTAGAGTAGAAAAGTGGTATATAAGAACCAGTCCATTTAAACCACATTTGTCATTTGTGTCATTTTTGTGTCTTGACCAGATGCACACTTTAACATCTCCCTTGATATAAAAATGTATAATTTGGCTTAAAAACTGTCCGAACTTGTTGCCACAAAACATTAACTGACTAACTTATTAGTGGCAAGTTATACTAACCCTCTTCCAAAGAGTTGTCCAAGAACAACTTGTCACTATTAGCACGGGGTGGCTGTGGCTCAGGTGGTAGAGCAGGTCCTCTACCAGTTAGAAGGTTAGTGTATCAATCCCTAGATTATACACCACATGTATCCTTGGGCAACATACTGATCCTGGAGTTGTCTCTGATGCAGGTCAATGAGACTTGTGGTAGAAAATCTTTGAATGCTCAGCTTGAGTAGAAAAATGCTATATAAGTACTAGAGCATTTACTAATACTACTAGTAATAGTACAATTTAAATATTTTTGGCACTGACTGCAACCTCAAAATAACTTTAGTAGAGTTCTTAAACACATACCTTGATGTAGGCTTTTTTTGTTAGTTCTCACACAATATTGCAGCTTGATATTTAGCAGCAGGTCCACACACACTGGGTGATGAAGGCTTAATGAAAAATCATCACCTGAATACTTGCAGTCAACTTGCCATATGTCCTAGTACATGTACAGCAGCAAATTTTGAGTCATTCAGTGTTCTGTTTTGTTGCATCTCTAGAGTGATTTAATGAATTGAAAGCCTAGTGCCATTTATCCAGTCTGCCATTCATTAAGCTATTTTTCAGATCCCAGTCTTACTTGTTATGTCATGTTTTCTGTCAACATATTGTAAATTGCCTCCTCTGTGCCTGTCAAACATATAATTCTATTATTATTTTATTTATTATAACTTTATTAATAATCATTCAGAAAATCAATATCTCAATGCTGATTTGTTTAGGACTGACATAAATTTCTGGACTTTATCACTGACTTCCCAACTTCACAAGATGTTTTAAATATAAACTCATAGGAATTTGGAGGAACACGCAATAACATTGGTCTACTCTTGTCTATGAGGTCATTAATGTACAGTGCCTCTGCTTCTGTCTTCTAGAGTGAGATTACTATGATGTGTATCATCACTCTTAATATTAAAATAAAATATTGAAATAATAGATCTACACTAATCAATTTCCATACATTGTCCTTCCTGCTGTTTGAAAAAAAAAATCCTTAAGAGATTATTGTTATAAATTAATAAATAGGAATTTAATCAAAAGTTAGAGGTAGCTGGCTAACATTAGCTTGCATTCTTACTAATGTTAGACAGTTTTTCAGCAACAAATGGGAACAGACAAAACAGTGTTTAGCAGTGTTTTTGTTATAAGACAAAACAATGTTTAAATATTGACTTTAAATTTGCACATACAGCCAGGAGGGTTAATAAAATGGTATGCATCGCCCGCCCATCCTCCCCCAACGTGCCACAAACCACACCCTGCCGCCACAAACCCCCACCGCCCAACCTAGGCCAGGGAGCAATCTGGTATAGCCTATCCCCACGAGTCAGAGAAGGAATCGACCATGGTCATCTGCTCCCCTGGCCTATGGATCACTTTGAACAGTTGCAAAGTCAGGTACCAGCAGGTGATCTTTCATGTGGTGCTGGCACTGCATGATCCATGTGGAGCAGTGGTTCCCCATAGAGGGCCCGTTTCACGTGATGCATCATCTCCTTTTTGATCTTGGGATACAGGCAGGATGGCAGCTGATGTCTATTCCATCTATGGATGCACCTGCCCACCTCTCAAGTGGATACTGTACCTCTCGCCATCCAATTAAGCCTTTCTTTGGGTTGGCCATGAGCCCTGCCTGCCTCAGAGGCTCAAACACCATGGCCACCTGCTGCACATGCTCTGCCCAGGTTTCACTATGGATAATGATGTCATCCAGATGGGGATCAGCATATACAGTGTGGCCCCAAAAAAGCCTTAAGGAAGAGTCACGAATTGGTACAAGCCATACGAAGTGGAGAAAGTCGTCTTTTCCAGGACTCTAGAGACAAGAGAATCTGCCAGTAGCTCTTGGTAAAAACCAGTGTCATAAAAAAGCGAGCGGGGGCCAACTGGTTCAGAAACTTATTGACTATGGGCATGGGATATGCGTCAAATTCTGACACCTCATTCACTTAGCGGTAATCAACACAGAACCAGATAGACTCATCTTTCTTCATTATCAGAACTATAGAACTATATATACATCGGGCGCTGTGCCCTAGCATTACCACCAATTCCTTCTGAACGATTTGTTTCTTATGTTTAGAATCAGAATCAATTTTAGAATATCCTTTATTGTCATTGTGCTGCAATTAGACAACGAAATTATGTAATTATGTCTATCTAGTGTCTAAAAAAGAAAAAAAAAGATAAAGCAAAAAAATAAATAAATATATATATATACAGGGGTTGGACAATGAAACTGAAACACCTGGTTTTAATAATAATAATGCCTTATATAGCGCTTTTCAAGACACTTTACAATTTCAAGCACCATTCATTCACACTTGGTGGTGAGCTACTAATGTAGTGCGAATTGACGTGGCTGCCAATTCGCACCTACGGCCCCTCTGCCCACCACCAAACACACAACCACATGGGTTAAGTGTCTTGCCCAGGGACACAATGACAGCACACGCTCAGACTCGAACCAACAACCCTCCGGTTGCGAGGTGAGCACCTACCCATTGCATCCACTTGCACCCACAATGCAGACCACAATAATTTATTGGTCAGAGGGATTTTAAGCCATTCTTCTTGCAGGATAGTGGCCAGGTCACAACGTGATGCTGGTGGAGGAAAACGTTTCCTGACTCGCTCCTCTAAAACACCCCAAAGTGGCTCAATAATATTTAGATCTGGTGACTTCACTTTCATGTTCATCAAACCAATCTCTCACCAGTCTTGCTGTGTGTATTGGTGCATTGTCATCCTGATACACGGCACCGCCTTCAGGATACAATGTTTGAACCATTGGATGCACATGGTCCTCCAGAATGGTTCGGTAGTCCTTGGCAGTGACGCGCCCATCTAGCACAAGTATTGGGCCAAGGGAATGCCATGATATGGCAGCCCAAACCATCACTGATCCACCCCCATGCTTCACTCTGGGCATGCAACAGTCTGGGTGGTACGCTTCTTTGGGGCTTCTCCACACCGTAACTCTCCCGGATGTGGGGAAAACAGTAAAGGTGGACTCATCAGAGAACAATACATGTTTCACATTGTCAATGTCAATATTTTGAGCAAGACTGTGCTCTTACCCTGCTAATTGAACCTTCACACTCTGCTCTTACTGGTGCAATGTGCAATTAATAAAGATTGGCCACCAGGCTGGTCCAATTTAGCCATGAAACCTCACACACTAAAATGACAGGTGTTTCAGTTTCATTGTCCAACCCCTGTAGGCACATGCATACATCCAGAGATTCACACTCATTCCTCTAGACATAGACCCTGCCCAGCAATCCACCCCCGAAAATACACCGCTTTGTTTACACACTTGAACTTATTTAGACCTTATAGTATCCAGAGCGTCATTGTTCAGATCCTCTGGATACTCAGTCCGAGATAGGGACGTGAATGCACTGCCTCCCCTGTGTGAGTCTCAGAATGGAGCTGTATGAGAATGGTGTGACCAGGTGGGCGGGAAACATCTGCAAAATGTTGTTGTAGTGACTCCATATCCGCTCTCTGGGCCAATGTGTAATGGTTCTTGAAATGGATTTAGGAGGGAATGGCCAAATTTGGCACCTCAGGCCCCAACTCATCTCGATCTTTGATCAGGCTCACCAAATAAACAGATGCTGTGTCTCTCCAGGCATTTAGGAGGTTGAGGTGGTAAATCTGAGTTGAGTAGAACTACCCCTGTTCGAGCACACCACTTCACAGTCTACGTTCCCCACTCATCGTGTAACGACAAATGGTTCTTGCCACTTGGCGAATACTTTTGAACTGGACAATGGGGGTAATACAAGCACTTTTTCACTGCAAATTGTCTGAGCTTAGCCCCTCTGTCATACAGGCGTTGACGTTCCTGGGCCTGGAGCACATTCTCTGTGATCTTCTATCCTGTGAAAGCCTGAGGCACCTGTCACACTTCAAATAACAGAGGGTCTAGCCAGCAATCCCATCTCCATTTATCCTCGTGAATGAACTTACGAATCATGGACTTTAATGTCTTATTCAGGCGCTCTATCAGTCTGTCGGTCTGGGGGTGGTACGAATAGATTTGACTGCAAGCTCCCTGGCAGTCATTCTCCCCACCCTGGTGCCAGCACCCAGGGTGGGGGGAACAATTACCATCCTCCCCTGATGCCCCCTCCCTGAACTCACTGCCCTACCCTAAAAATAAATAAAGTTTGTTCACTTAGTTAAGAATAAGAAAGGAAGATAAACATCCATGTTGAAAAATCACCTAAGCACTTCCACTTTGGCCACTTGAAGTGTCCATTGTGCTAATTTGAATATGTTGGGATGCTAACTCATGGCACTAACAATCATTAACATGGTGAACTATACAATATTCAAAGGTTCAGTGTCTCTGCCCATATATATTAACTGAATTTAAATTAAATTTGTTTCCCCTCTAAGGTTGTGTCCGTGTGTACCTCTGGATTGCTTTCAACATGTCTTCTAATTTTAGGTTTTTCCACAAAAGTTTCATTCTGATCATTCCAGCCTGGGTCTGAAGCTTCACTACAGACAGAGGCTCAAACATCAGACTTTCATGGTCAAAGGCTTTACTACTAGTTTTCTGGCCATACAATCTTTGCTCATCACCCACCATGCTCAACAGACTTATCTCCATGTGATGTCCTTTTCTTCAAACAGAAGTTCAGCTTGAAAGTTCTTGACACACTTGAAAACATCCTGCATGCAACACAGATGGGAGCAGTTTAAAATTAGCAGTGACCCTGGAGGCATTACAGCCCTGCCTAAAGACACCACATATACACTACAGTTGTATCACTCAAACTGAAATCAGGTGTGGCTTTTAATTCTTTTTCCAGAGTTACAGAACTTTGTAATTGCACCACATATCTTCAAAAAACCTATTCATTTGCATTGTCATTGTTATATTTAGTTCATTTAACCCCCTATGTAATTTGTGTTTTTAGAAATCATGAGTCATGACAATCAGCAACAAAGAAAATAATCCTTTTGACACCCATCATGTGTTCAATTTTGTTTTCCCCCAAAACTCAATTTTGCCTTCTTTTTTTATTTTTTTTTTTTCTCCAAAAATAGGGTTAGGATTAGGGTTAGGGATCATCTCCTATGATGAGTTAGACCTCAGAGGGTTAAATGTGGTAATTTGGATGAGATGAAACTCATACATTGATCCTGAACTCACAAAGGATTTTGCCTTCTGTCTGTCTTTCTAACTGACTATTTCACTGTTAACAGCAGTTTGTTACCAGTACACTGACTAAAACATCTGGAAACTGAGATCCAGACACCTTTTAACCACAATGAAAGACTCTGTGTATTTTAAATTGTGTTCAGCTCCAGATGTTTTACCCACCTGAGCTGCTCTGAGTTTCCCGAAACGATCAAACAGCTAAGCTGGCAGTGATTTTTTGTTCCTCAATAAAGTGTTCCACTGCCTGTGTATTCTGGGGAATGTGTACAAGTACACAAATGTTGTCTCTTGGGATCAAAGGGCCTTGTCCAGTTGAATAAAGTACCTTTCCCTTACTAGTTTATGTTGGTAATGCAGAGCGGCACCTTTAGACATCTGATATTTTGGCAACTGTTAGTTAATTTTTGTAACCCATATTCCTGTTTTTTTTCTGTCTCTGTCTGTGTCTGTCTGTCCATCTGTTTGTCCCTCCGTCCATCTGTCTGTTGGTTTTCCCCAAAATTTCTCCTTTGGTCTGTAATATTTTTATTCTTTTCTGATGTTTTCCTTTAATACTATTATTTGTTTAATTTACAAATGCTTGTATCTATAATAAATGGTTGATATCTATATATTATGTGCAATGCCCTCATAACATCTAATATACATCTATTATCTAATATACATTTTGACATCTTCATTTTCTGTCATTTCATCTGTTTGCCATATCATTTTATGTTGTTGTACCTGTTATCAATGATTCTTCATAACCATGGCACTAACCTTTTACCTGTGCATGCTATCCTCATCCAGCCACAGGTTATGAGAAGTCGCGTAGCCTCAGTAACATCTCTGGAATGACAGGCGCCCCACTGCACCTCACCCCCATTGCCAATTCCACCCTAGAGCCTTTTGAGCCACCTGGCCTCAGGCGATGCCAGTCACCCATTCCCTCAATCTTATAGCATAACCCACAGATACAAAATATCAAAAACAGCTGCAACAATAACATCTTTTTTTTTTTAAGAACACAGAAAAAAAGCCTATGCACTGAAATAATATCAATCCATCCAGGCTGCTCTATCATTCTGTATTCATCCCTCATGTTTTATTCTTGTTAGAAACAACAATAAATGAGAGTTCATGGAGCCACTAGAGGCCTGATTCAAACATTGAAAACAGATTAAGTGAATGTTATTTAATCTGAAATAGACACTTATAGTAGTCAAAAGTTTGGAAACATTAGCAAATGTGTCCAAACTTTTGACTGGTAGTGTAGTCTAGGTTACTTTAGGCTGATAGTTGAGTTAGTTTACCTCCAGCTTTCTCTGTGCTACTCCTTGTCTGTATTTCAACTGCACTTGTACTTTAATGCTTTAACCCTGGTACCCAAGAGTGGCCATGAGAAATTTTCTAATATGAAGCCTCAGAATGCATACATTCACACACAGACACAAAATATTACTGTAGCATGTTTTAACTCCAGAATAAGAACATACACTAGCCTACAAATACATTGAGAAACAAACACATTTTCATATTCAAAACTCTCTAACTGTAGCATTTCTGCAACTTAATCTTAAAAGCCATGTTTTCTGTAGAAGTTGATTTTTGTGCTATAGACACATCATTTGTTCTTAGTGTAATCCTTTAGGGGGAGAGACAAAAAGTTGCATTATATGTCAAATGAATAACCAGCTTCTGAGCCCTCCTTTTCTTTCTCCTGCTTCCCAGTGTATCGCAGAAGAAGTTGATGAAATACTTTTTAGTGTGACAGCCAAAGTACAGTGGTTTCCAATCTGCACCCATGCCCAACCAACCCCTGAGGAGTTGAAATAAACTGAAGCAGTCATATGATAACAATCAAGTGAATACGGCTAATGTTAAATGTATAAACTATTAAGGACTGTGTGCAGCAAGACCAGAAGTTGAGTGGGTTGTCTCTTGATTGTTGCAAGATTTTATGAATCAAATACTGCCCCTTTCCTCTGTGATTTAACACCCTGATTGAAAGCTCACTCAAGGTCAAAAGAAAGAAAGAAAGCAAGAAAAAAAAAAAGAGAGAGAGAGAGAGAGAGAGAGAGAGAGAGAGAGAGAGAGAGAGAGAGAGAGAGAGAGAGAGAGAGAAAGAGAGAGTGAAAGAAAGAAAGAAAGAAAAAGAGAGGGAGAGAGAGAGAGAGAGAGAAAGAAAGAAAGCCATTAACATAACAATTAACCACAGCTAGTTGTAAATGATCCTTTGGTTGATCATTTCTAGTACTGATCTCTTTAGTCAAGAACCAGATGCAAAAAGATGGTGTCATTAACAAATCCCCAAACAAACCTCAAACCTTTTTGGTAATTTCATGTATTAATTGAGGAAGACTACAGTGATTTAGTTCTGTTGCACTTTGTTACATTTTTATGTCAAAGTTTACTCCTGAGCACACATAAAATTATTTTGCAATATTCTTTTAGGTAAATTCCAACATTTCTTATCAGGCTTTATAATGTGTACACTGAAAAGAGATACACATAAAAATAGGAGAATGGCAACTGACTTTGACCCAGCTTTAGCTATGGGTATGCAGTCCTCTTATTGTTATTGGATGGAGGGGTGTGAAAATCAAGAATATATATATATATATATATATATATATATATATATATATATATATATATATATATATATATATATATATATATATATGTATATATATATATATATATATATATTATGAAGAGCTCAAGTATAGGTGTTGTCATGATCATAAAGGGAATATAATCTTACTACTTAATCCTCCCTCATCTGCTGTTCACTCACATGCGTTGCAAAACCTTGAGAACAGAGATGATCACTTTCATGTTTCCTTGTTGCTCCTTTATTACTTACTAGCTAAAAGAGAAGTATAAAGAAAACTTTTTTTTTCTTCCCTAGAATGAGGTCAGCAAATTTATATGATTGTCATATCTGGCTATTAAGCTGGAAGCAGTATGTAGTTAGCCTAGCTTAGAGTAAAGCATGGAAGCAGGATAAAATAATTAGTGGGTAAAATAGACCCTTTCACCACAATAAACACATAAGAAGCTGCCCTTCCATTTTCTGGGTTACAAGCTTTCTAGTATATAATTGATTGCCTGAAAATGTGCAGCAGGAGGAAAGCAAGAAAATAGATGGCAGATGTGCTGATTACAAATATTGTGATATATCACAAAAAATGTATCCAGGAGAAAGTAAGTTTCCTTAAGATCCTAGTTTAAAATATTGTTTAGTTTAACAGGTTAGTGAGGGCCCACTCCCTAAACTGGTAAACCATCTAAATACATGACACAAGGCAGGTGGATATAATGTTGTTCATTAAGACATAGCTCCAACTCCCTTTAACACCATAAAGTGTTTGACCTTTAGTTCATGTGTAGATGAAATTAAACACAATAAAGTAGGGAGTTTTAGTTTGTAGGAGTTAATTTTAAATACAGGACCTGCTGTTTCACCTGTTTCCTAGGCCAAACGCACCCTGACTACAGCAATACGTAACTGAACGAAGTAAATAAAAAAA
>JAMQGT020003884.1:0-67745 GCA_024447675.2 Pterophyllum scalare
TGATGTTATGTTACTTCGTTCAGTTACGTATATCTTGACACTTTTTAACACCGTCCTTACATAGTAGAGTGCAACATCCTGTTCTTCATCATTAATAACCTTGCCCATGGATTCTTTAATTAATGTGATTAATGCCTGCCTTGTTGGAGCATTTGCACTTGGGATTTTGACTTCGACACACACCTCTTTAAGTTGGTTGAGCTATAAGTTCCAGAGTGTCTGAGACACAGTCTCTGCCAGCTCCTCCAGGTCCATTGCAATTGCTGTTTCCACACCCCTGAGCCACGCGCTCCCATCAGCATCCATCAAAGTCTTCCCCTCTGTGTTTTCATCATGCTGCACGTGACGTTAATCATCCCAGCAGTGCCTCCAATATTTGTTGCACACTTGGACAACAAGACACTTCCAGGTGTACATGAGTTTAGAATAGTCCCCTTTACTTGTCTTTTTTCTCCGCAAATACAGAAACACAAGCACTTCAATTCTGCAGAGTGCAGCCCTGCAGACCGTCCATGCACATTAACAACACAGGACCCCTGCAACCTACTCAAAGGATCCCCAAGCTGTTTCGCCCAGTGCCTACATGAACTCCACTCTTGGGAATCATAATCAACCAACTAAAATATCACAATTGGATTGCCAGTGAGTATAATATATTTGAGGATAAATGAATGCAGTAACAATAATAAGCAACCCAGTAACATAAAATGAATGGGGAGCGGGGGGGGGGACATTCATATGTGTCCAACCATACTGTGGGTTCCACATAATACTACCAACAGTTGACTGTGGAATATTTAGAAGCAAGGAACTATCATGATTGAACTTGTTGCACAGGTGGCATCCTATCACGGTACCAAGCTGGAATTCACTGAGCTCCTGAAAGCGACCTTTCACAAATGTTTATAGAAGCAGTCTGCATGCCACGGTGCCTGATATACACCTGTGGCCATGGAAGTGATTGGAACGACTGAATTCAATTATTTGGATGGATGAGTGAACACTTTGGGCAATATAGTGTATGTAGCTTGATCAGAGTCTAATGGCCAACTCTTTTATTCAATAAATCATGTTCAGTTATTTCAAATGTCTTTTCACAGGAGGAATAAGGGTGATAGATAGCTATGTTGCTCCCTTGTCACTAGAGTTCACTACTGTGGGTTTAATGCAGCAGAGTTTTTACACCAGATGCCCTTCCTAACTCAATCCCAAAGGGATTAGTGTTTCCAGCTGGAGTCAAACCAGCAACCTTTTTCTTGCCAAGCAAATGTGTAAACCACTACAGTATTGAGCCACATGCTGTGAGGGTCCTTTGCTGAAATGCATTGTTTTATTTTCTCTAAACAGAGCTCTGCTTATTAAAACAAAAAAAAAGTTCTATTTTGGTCTCATTCACAGCCTTCTGTCTTTTTCATCTGACATTTAGCAAACTGCAGAGGGGAAGCTGTGTTCTTTTTGAAGAGCAGTAGCTTTCTTCTTTCAGACCTGCCATCCATGTAGACCATTGCTATTCAGTGTACTGCTGCTGTTGCTTTACATGTCTCTTTTGTTATCATTCCTGCAAAGGTTAGCAATGCCTCTGAATATCCTCTACTAGTTCAGAATCTGTCTGACTGTGGGTTTTTGGTATCCAAGCTCTTTTAACTTTTTTTTCACCCTCGATGAGTATCATCGGCTCCTTTGTAGCACCATGATTCACTTCCTCTAACATGTATTGTGAGGCTCAGACTTTGATAGATCCCTGTTGTCGTGCTGTTTAAATAAAAACAGGGCACCCACTCACAGCTGAAAGTCATTCTACTAATGACTCACTTTCAAATTAACTGCCAATCCTAAACGTTCACATGCTTGCCCCTAATAAAAAAATTCAATATTTTTCTCTGTAACTTTTAGGTTATATTCATGCAGAAATTTTAAATGCCTCGAGGACTGTTGATTGAACAGTCCATTCTGGCACTCTCACATAGCTAACAGTTTCATGTAGTACACCATGTATACTGTGTAGTTACTAGTGTAGTACATGAATTTAAATGGGTTAGAGCTGGATCAAATTGTGTCTTCGCATGTATGCATGTACAGACTACTGACAATATATTTCTGTACATAAAGGAAATTACAACAGGGATGGGACCAGAAGAGTCCCAGGGGGCTCTCTCATTATGAGCAGATTGCATGAAATTGCAAAACTACTTGGCTTTACAAATGCTAATTAAATAAAAATGCAGTAGCAAAAGTAAATGTACTCAATGCAGATAATACTAGAGTTAAAAACTCTACTGCCCTTACCACAAAAATATGTAGAGTTTACTACTTCAGTTGGATTTTACCAGTGTGTTATCCAAAAAGGAGGAGTGTCAGCACCGGCTTCTCCAGCCATTCTAATAAATCCAATAAAGCAGGCAAAGGTCTGGCTGCTAAAGCTCAGTCAAAGCCTGAAAAGCAGCATTAATCTAATAGTTGACTCAATGCTGCTGTTAGAAGACTACTTATTTGCAACGGTCTCTGTAATTTCTAAATTATGCTCTATGCTTTTTGTATGCTTTTTCACGAAAGTTTCTCCCTGCTGTGCATGACCTTCTTGGTGTGAAGTGATTCACAGCATGGTGTTTAGCATGAAGATGTGGGCAGATTCAAGTCCACTTGCATAAATTAGTCCAGCTCCCTCCCTGTCATTTTTTTTCCTACAGGGTTAGTGGTGCTTGACCCTGTTCTCAGTTGATAGGCTTGCAGAGAATGCAAGAGTCTTGATAAACAGTACTGGGCAGTACCCTCTCTAGGGATGTGCATGTGTGAGTGTGGTTTTTACACACAAAAACTGTTGCTGCTCTGCTGACATGGGTCACAGAAGCAGGATGAGAACGATGTAAAACTGGGGTCAGGGTCACTGACAGCAGAGGAGAGTCAGCTAACAATGTTGGTGACACAGAGCTTTTTGTTTGACACGCTAGCATAAATGGGATTGGGGATGGCTTCTGTGTTGTCTTTCTGGATGTAAGTTGTTGTAAAAGTCCATTTGTGTAGCAAGAGCTGTATTGTATTTTTGCTGTATTTAGCCATGGCATTTAACTCTCCATCTCCCAGGTTGACGTGGCACCCAGTCAAGAGAGTTTACAAAGGGAAAAACAAACAGAAGCATCCTGCCTAAGCAATCATGGATACAGAAAGGTGAAAACCATGTCAAACACTGCATTTGCGGGCTCAGTTACAATTTATAGCTAATCAAGAAACTTTACTGTAGAAAGTCTCTCGTATCTCATATTTCCTCTTCAGAAGTGTAGGAGTCAACATAAAATCACTTTATGCCAAAGTGTACACTATTGCAGCTTGAGCAGAGTTGACTTTCCATCAAATTTGATTTTTAAAATGTAATTTTTTTGTTCCCTTCATTCATGTGTAAGTGACAGTCAGCGATGTTGGTGCTATTTACAGTTTCACTGAAAGGGTGTTATGTTGCCTCCACGTATGTATGCACTCGTATTTTTATGCTTCTCCTCACATAAATTGCATTCAAGCTGCAGAGCTTGATCACTTCTACTGGGTACATCTATACAATCTAAATACAAACTGGTACAACAGCGAGTTGATCTTTCCATGCCTCTGCTTTTCCATGCCTCTATATATATACACTCAGAGCCATTTTGTTTGGTAAACCTTGCTAGTACTGGTGCTGGAAACATTCCTCAGAGATTTTGGTCCATACTGACATGTGAGCATTGCACAGTTGCTGTGGATTTGTTGGCTGCACATCCAAGATTTGAATCTCCCATTCCACACACATCCCAAATGTGCTCTGTTAGATTAATGTCTGTTTTCTGTGGAGGTCATTTGAGAACAGTCAGCTCACTGTTACGTTTAAGAAACCAGTCTGAAATTATTTGAGCTTTGTGATAAGGTGTGTCATCCTGCTGGAAGCAGCTATTGTTAATGGGTCCACAGTTATCGTAAAGGGATGGACATGGTCAGCAACAATACTCAGGTAGGCTGTGATGTTTAAATGATGTGCAGTGGGTACTAAGGGACCAAAGAAAATATCCCCCACACCATTACACCACCAGCAGCAGCAGTCTGAACCACTGATACAAGGCAGGATGGATCCATGCATTCATGTTGTTTACATGAAATTTTAACCCTACCATCTGAATATTGGCGCCAAAATCAAGACTCATCACCCCAGGCAATGTATTTCCAATCTTTTATTGTCCAGTTTTGGTGAATTGTAGCCTTAGTTTTCTGTTCTGAACTGACTGAGTGGCACCCGGTGTGGTCATTTGCTACTGTAGCCCATCTGCTGCATTCGATGTGTCGTGTTCATCGATGCTCTTCTGCATTCCTTGGTTGTAATGGGTGGTTATTTCAGTAGTTGTTGTCTTCCAATCTTCTGACTTCTGGCATCAACAACGTGTTTTCATCCAGAGATCAGTGGATATCTTCTCTTTTTCAAACCACTTTCTGTAAACCCTGGAGTTGATTTTGTGGGAAAATCCCAGTAGATCAGCAGTTTCTAAAATACTCAGACCTGAAGGATCCATCTTATCCATTAGCAGCAGGTTCATTTGTACTGCCAGGCATTCATGGAGTGGATTTAGCTTCTTGAGCCAGTAGGTGAATCACGTCAGGACCTGGTGCTGTCCAACTCTTCATATTTGAGATTCTTTCTTGGATGTCTGCCACTATGGTGGTTACTGGATCCTGTTCAGGGAGGTTGCTGTGGTCTGCTCTTAGATCCACCAGCCACTGAGCATTGTAGTAGAGTAGAGTACTTTTATTAATCCCGAGGGAAATTAAGGTGTCTGACAGCTTACATAGATACATAGATTCAAACAAAAACATACACAAAGACCTAATACACATTGTTGTCTATTGCAGTAAACATATAGCACACATTTAAGTACAGCAATTAGCCTTCCATCAGTTCACATACACACAACCTCTCTCTCTCACACACACACATACATACGCAAACATCCACACTCACACTCCCAGCAGTAAATATGTAGCACACATTTGAGTACAGCAATCAGCCCTCCATCAGTTCACACACACACACACACACACACACACACACACACACACACACACACACACACACACACACACACACACACACACACACACACACAACACTCAGTGCAGTGCAAGTAATTGTCCTGGGTAATTGTCCTATGTTAAAGGTCTCTCAAGTTGTTGTGTGTCGCATGCTTCTCCCATATGCTCTTCCAATATTGTTCCATCTCCAGCCTTGGTAGGGCTGTTCTCCTATTGTTCCCCTGCCACTGACAATACACCATGGATGGTCCAGTGGAAAACATCTGGTTTATTCTCCTTGCTTCTGTAAGAATTACAGCCATTTACACAGTCTCCCATTTTCACAGGTTCAAAATTAATGGGACAAATTAACATGAAATTAAATATAGACTTTTTTTAATATTTGGATGAAAAAAACTTTGCAGTCAGTGTCTGCCTGAAGTCTAGAACCCATGGACACTGTGATTCCTTCCTCAAGTTATTCTTCTAGACCTTTGCTGCAGCCACCTACAGTTGCTGCTTGTTTGTGGGTCTCTGCATCCAGTTTTGTATTTAGTAATGGATTTAGTAATGGCTCTGTTGGGTTGAGATCAGGCAGCTGACTTGGCCTTTGAAGAATATCCTATTTCTCTTGATTGTAGATTTTGACAGTGACACATCTGCTTCTTCAAAAGTTAGATGTTAGAGGTTAGTTTTGGTTATGGTTATGTTTTAAGGTTGTATTTCTTGACCATGGAAATAATTCTGTCATGATCCTCTTTATTTGTCTTCTATGTTCTTTCAGGCCTTTTAGTGTTCATTCTTTTTTTGGAAAGCAATGCACCAGATCTGACCACTTCTTAAGTTTTTGCTGTCTCACTGATATGTTTATTTGGGTTTTTCAGTCTAATGATGAACATCTCTTTGGGCTTCATATTTAAAATTACAGTGAAAAGCTATAAAAAAATTCAAGACTTTAAATCAACGTCAGCTATTACGTCTGCTTCATTTGTCATGAAAAAACAAGGGAACAGGCCTCACCTGCTCAGATGAAACCACTTGTCATCAATTATTTT
Organism: Pterophyllum scalare; assembly: GCA_024447675.2. Taxonomy (NCBI): domain Eukaryota; kingdom Metazoa; phylum Chordata; class Actinopteri; order Cichliformes; family Cichlidae; genus Pterophyllum; species Pterophyllum scalare. Next base: position 6,081 of record JAMQGT020003884.1, read on the forward strand.
GACCCTCTGAAAATGGGAAACTGTTATAAAAATGCCTTTAATTCTTAAACAGTTAATGCCAAAAAATAATAATAATAATAATAATAATAAATCCTTAAACCCTCTTGAATTGATGCTGAAAGTCTGGGAAATACTTTCAGCATACTTCCTGTACTTTACTATACGTACGAATGGGCAAACACTGCTCTGATTCTCTGATTAACAAATCCGAATGCATGTTTTTGTTATTTTAAGTGTTACAGGCAGAGCCTTCTCCTTTAAGAGCGTAGCCTTATGGGAAATGTATTTCTAGCCACAGGTTGTATGTGGTAGTCTAAAACAGACCATCTCTCTGTGCCCCGGTATGTGAGTATGCGGGCTAGCGCGGGAAACGAGCGCGAGGCAAAAAGTGTGCTCGGTGGCCGTAAAAAGAATAAAAGTTCTGTTGCTGAAACCTTTGGTCTCGCTGCATTTCTCCGCTTTGCTGAAGCTGACCCACAGTGGATGAGCAAGATAGTTACCAGCAACGAGCCAAGTGAAGTAAAGAAAAACCAGAAATAAATAAACGTTTTCATTAACTCACAAAAGTTACAGTCCACATGCTCTCCAAATCCAACGGATTAGGTGGACATGAGTGACAGCGTGACTTCAGCGCATCGCTTTTATACTAACATTTTTCGGAGCTTTTACGATTCCCCCACCCACTAAACGTCACCTTTCTGAGGCTGAGCTGTTAAGGACAGTTTCGCCTGTGCTTCACTTTGTTGGGTCTTCCATGCGGAGCGTAACTCGCAATTAAAAAGAGCGCCTCAAGTGAGCAGTGGAAGTGGAAGCTCGCTGAAAGCGCGCATTATTTAGTCTTTCTTCCCTTTGTACCAGCATGAAACTGCGATTTTTCCGGAGAGGTGTTTTATTTTAAACTTTGAGAAGCTTATACATATTGCTTTAAACCCGTAGTGAATGGCACACATGGCTTCGCGGGCGGTCTGGCTCCTGTTCGCGCTGTCCGGCGTCCTGAATGCGCGCTCCTGCTGCGCTTATACCTGTCCGGCCATCTGCCAGTGCACCGCCGACTGGTTTCAGTGCAGCAGAGACACTCAGCTGGCCTCCCGGACAGGACCAACATCCGTGCTTCGACTGTAAGTAACCCAACTTTATGCTCTCCTGTCGATGCAAGTCTAGTCTCAAGTCCCTGTAATCCACCTGCAGAGGGTCTGTAATATTTGATATGAATCCACCAGTGCCTTTCTACTACTTTATTAACTTTATTTCTTTTAGATTTATTGTCTCTGACCCCTCACTTACTTGTATATCTTCCCCTTCCTGTAATATTTCTCCAAGGACGTATTTATAATAGACATAATTTTGAAGGATAACCTAAAGAGAGTTTTGTATTTTCTCATTTTCTTTTATACTTAGCAGTATAAATGTGGCTTTAACTGCCTATGACTTTTGCAGAAGGCTTACTCATCTGCCCTTGAAAAGAGTTCCCACTCATGCCTTCAAGGAGCTGATCAACATTACAATAATGTAAGTTTTTCTTTCTCTCATACATAAGTTTTATGGGTGGAGAAACGTATATTCATTTATCTTAATGAAGGACTAGAGCCGGATTAGTTCTACAGGACCTGAACATACATCTTTTTATTTCAAAATGACTCCTGTTTTTTTTTTTTTTTTGCTTGGAAATAAAATAAAATGATTGTGAAATGTTTAAGCTTTTTGATTAATTCTCATATCAGGTAATCAACAGATGTTTGCATGTTTACCTAGTTTGTAAAGGCTAATTTGTGGAAAAGTGAACATCTGTTTGACTCTGTTATTTCCTAACATAATTGCTTCACTTTGATCTGTTTCTGTTGAGTTTATTACATGTACCAGGTTGAGGGGAAACATCAGTCTTTCCAGTTGCTACTAATTTAAAGGGTTCAGCCACATGCTTGTCATCATGTTTCAAACAGGTATTTAAGGACAGGTTTAGAGTTACATACAAAGTTCCCACTGTGTTGTTTTTATCAAAAGCAGATGTATAGTACGAATGAATTGAAAAGAAAAAAATTATTTCCAAGCAAATTCAGCCCAAGAGCAGACAATTTGGTGCACAAAGAACCGCACTTCTCCTATTGGTGTCAAAGTGCATGCATCTACGACTATACAGTAAAAATCTATTCAGCATGGAAGGAAAAACCCATTGATGTACAAAAACAATATTAAAGGACGAATTAAATTAAATAATTTTGCATCTAATCAAATAGTGCTTAAAGACCAAACAATGCAGTTGAACTTATGGACAGCTCAGGGAACGGCTGGAAAAAAAGGGGGGGGGTGTATCAGTGAGTCAAAAAAAAAAAGCTCAGATTTGGATCCCAATGTTAAGAGAGTAGTGGTCAATTATCCAAAGGAGATTTTTCTTCTGAAAGATAACAGTAGCTTCTAACAGGTATGCTACTTTTTCTGCAGTAGAAAAAGTCTGTTGATATTTGTTGAATGATGACTGAAAAAACTCATTTTCCATGTAGCCTTGTTCAGCTGTAACACCTTTATTGGTACTGTAGCATTCTGCTTCAAAGAAAATCAAATAAGCAATTTCATTGGGCTGAACTTACTTTCTCATATAGCTCTGTATATATATATATATATATATATATATATATATATATATATATATATATATATATATATATATATATATATATATATATATATATATATATATATAGGTGGATAGAAGAATAGAGGTTCTCATTTCCTTACAGAGGTGGGAATTTATTGCTCATCAGTTAGGTCTCAGCTTGATCTCACTTACAGCTAAACACTCAATATTAAAGCTGTGGCATTATCCTGAGTAGCTCACAAACTGAGTTTTATTACTTATTTCACAGCAGTCCAATGAGCAGGTATATAACATTTTTAGCTGCTGATGAGAGCCCTTAGTGGGTGAGCAGGTTTGTGTTGAGGGTGTTTGACTTTGCTGTGCTGCTCAGGGACAAGCCTTATCTGTCTCAGATACATAAAGTACTCACATGTGATAGGTTCATGCTCAACTTAACCTCTATCGCAAAATACTGCAGTTTTAGGTGATAAAATACATTTGAGTTTGAGTGAAGTTAGTCGTAAAACCTGTAAAAACCTGTGTCAAGGTGGAATGGCACGAGGACCTCCGTGTGCTTTGTCACTGATTGACGCATCCTTGAAATCACAGCCCCACTTCACATTAGATAATCATGCGCAAAGGCTTTTTCTGAGCTGTAAGCAGTAATTACGACACTATACATAATGCAATCAGGAGAGGGGATAAAGGAAAACAAAGAATATGTGGTACAGATGGAGTCTTTTAATTGTTTCTCAGCTTGAAATGGAAGCCAAGCGACGTTATTTTAAGAAAAGCGCTGGCTGATTACAGTAGGGCCGCGGAGTAAAATGATGATTACAAAAGGAAGATGGAGAGTGTCTTGTAAAATAAGTCAGCCATCAGAAAACAAAGTGTTCAAGGACAAATCAGGAAGACTTGTTGACTTTGTTTGTCTCGGAACGCTTTTGTTTTGTCCTGCTTTTTAAAGATCTTCACTCAGTCTTCTTGGCCTAGATGCATCACTGATGTATGTCTGAAGCTTTTGGTTGGTAATTTTGTTTCGCCCTATCAATCAACTCCATCCCATTTCTAACAGAACAAGTGCTTGCGTCACTTTGCGTAACTAAAAATATTGTTAATATGTTGATGGATGTAAAGTCTTTTTTTTTTCTTTTTTTTTTGTGCTACAGTGAGATCTCCAGAGCGACTGCATCACACATATACAGACACGTGCCTTCCTCTCCCTCCACAGCCTGGCACAAATGTAAGTCACACTTTACCCTGCACCACATGTCCCATTCAAATACGATGAAAGCAATTACTCATTGGAGCAGCTGGTATATGATTTGCATTTCCTTTAGGTTTCATAGGATTAGTCTGTCATTATGAAGCGGCGTGTTTAATCCTTGACTTTTTGAGCAGCTGATGTATGAATGAGTTTTGCTTTTCACTGCTTGTTTGTTGACGGCCACTGACAACAAAATTGTGATTACTGATATGTTCCCTGTAGCTCAGTGCAGAACATCAACAGTCTGAGGTTTATTGAAAAAGGCGCCTTCACTGACCTGCCCAAGCTGGAATATTTGTAAGTCACTTGGTTTTTATATACATATTTCATCTAAACTTAGCAGGTGGGTAAATCTTAACCTCTTCTCAGACATGAGATACATATCATTGCTGGCTTTAGCTATCTGTCAAAGCGACTTAAGAGCAAAGTTTGTGCCTGTGCTGCACAGTGCTGCAGCGAGTGGCATAAAAGCACCATTAACAAATGGATAAATGTTATTGCAAACCAAAATTATATTGCATAAATGTTAGTGCTGTTTGCAGCAAGTGAGCCGAGCAAGTCTCAAAGATGCAGGAGAGAAAGATGCTGCTCTTGCCTCTGCTGTGTTGAAAGTGATACATAAATGTTACATAGCCTGAAGTAGATGTGACTTGGGTGCTAGTTCAGACTGTTATCTACAGTTCAATGTTATTCAGACTTGAGTGTTGTGAGGAACATTAATGAAGCCAGCAATACCACAGACCCCATGCCTAAAAAGAACTTCATATGACTCTGCAGCACTGTGCAAAAGTCTCAAGTCACCCCCCATTTCTTTATATTTTACTTCCAAGGAGCTAGACTTTCTTGCATTTTTAAGTGTCTTGAGAAGTAGTTCTCCAAGCTTTTTGAAGAGCTTTTAAAGTTGGCAGCTGTTTTTTCACTCATTTTCAGTCCAGTCCTTGTACCTGATCATTTACAGTGGATTTTTTTTTTTGTTAACACAATTACACTGACCTGTGACTTTTTCAAGCATAAAAGGCACCTAACTCAAGGGATGAACCTGTGTTGTGTTAAAACATAACAGACAACTTAGCAAAGAACCAATTTCAGTTTTTATTTTTAGGCATTTTAGTAGCAGCCTGTCACAAACACACATCATTTGTTCCCATTTTTTTTTAGGTGAATCTACAAAAAAAATGCCAAAGCCGACACAGTTTGACAGACATAAATAATAGCGGCCCAACAGTGAGTGTCTACAGCCATCTTTAAAACACGGTGGAGGCTCTGCAGTCAAAACTGATGAAATTACAAACGCAGAAGTACCATCAAATTTCAATCCACCATGCAATACCATCTGGAAAGCATCTGATTGGCAGTGGCTTCATTTTTCAGCATGGCAATGATCCCAAACACACTGCTAATGCAGTAAAAGCATACCTGGATAGAAAAACGTACAATGGGACACTACCAGTCATAGATTGGCCTCCCCAGAGCCCGGACCTCAACATTATTGAAGCAGTGTGGGATCATCTGGACAGAGAACAGAACAAAAGGCAGCCAACATCCAAAGAAGACCTTTGGATGTCCTTCAAGAAGCCTGGAGAACTATTCCTGAAGACTCCCATAAAGAGATGACAAGAAAGCTGCCTCAGAGTTTGGGCTGTGTTGAAGAATAAAGGCGGTCATAGCAAATATTGATTTTCAAGCTTTTTTATTATTGTACAAACTCTGTTTTTGACTTAGATACTGTATTTCCAATTATGTTTGACATGTTTCAAAAATTCTGTCCCAATTTTCTATCAAAATACGAGGAAATAAAGGTGGCTGTAGACGTTTGCATGGCACTGTACATTTTCTGAGAATTTCAAGGTTCATGAAATTTCTAAAGGTTATAGAAATGGCAAATGAGTAGGCTTGAATTTTGAATGTTGAATTCAATGACTTGATACCCTGACATTTTCTTTAGCATTCATTTGAGGGTATTTTGGGTGAAATGTCTTGACAACTGCTGGTTTAGATTAACACACACACAAATGTTTGCACAGTGTTGTTCCTAATGCATCTAACAGCATCATAATGCCTAACTTCATGAGCAAATATCTAATAACATTCCCTTCGGACTCATTTGCACCTTGTGTTGTATCCTTGTTAGCAAATGTTAGCCTGCTAACCAGCTTAGCTAAGATTGTTAACATGGTAAACACTATACCTGCTAAGCATCAGGCTTGTTAGCATCCTTGCAAAGGTGCACACCTACACACAGGTTGCAGGCTCAACTGAAGCAGAATCAGCATTTACAAAACAAACAAGAAGACAAATAATCCACTTGACCTGCTGAAGACTCCTGCAGAAGCACATTCACTCCTACAGTATCACAAACAAAACGAAGCAAATAGGTCGCACAGTGGGGGGCAAAAGAAAATATGTGTTGTGGTAACTGCACTGTTAGCACTGAAAATAATTCTACTATAGTCCAATTTGAAAAGTTGTGTTTCAAGGAAAGCAGGAAGAAACTTTGGTCTTTGTTCAATCCAGATGACTTCCAAGCAGGAGTCGGATAAGTGTTTAGTTTTTCATGGTGGGTGACCAGGCTTTTAAGACATTACTCAGATATTATTGTCCAATAGGCAACTACAAGTCCAGTGTGCTGGCAGGTGAATTTGTAACCAGATCACACTACTTACTATGTGACAGGGGAAATAGTGTTATTCACAATGCAGCACAGATGGCTGAAAATGAAACAGTAAAGAGAGAAACTACAGAAGCTTTGTTTTGTCATTATTTGTGTACATTTCCATTTATTGAGGTTTTAAGATAGAGGAGGCGTGGGAGGGTAGAAAATCTTGCTGCTGTCAGAATTATGGTTAAGAGGTGAACAAGACACAAACACATTAAATGTTTTTTTGTTTTGGTTTTTTTTTTATCTCCTAAGCCCACAATTGACTATGGAAATACATAATGGAATTGCAAAATCCAGCGTTTTGAGTCTTTCATTTTGAATTGTTTAATTTTATGAAACTGTTTTTTTTTTTCTTAATTGCAAATGTTTCTCTTTGTAAGTCTGAACACAATACAGCTGCACCGAATACATATTATAACATTTGACTATAATGTTCATTTGGTGTGATTTTTATTATGACACTTTCCTGTTACCTACAAAACACCATCAGGCATTTTTCTTGACTCTTGAAGCTCTTATGACCTCTATTATATTTGTGATTACAATTCTATACAATAAAAGGTCAATATGGAGATATTTTTCATTTATTTGGCATTCACTGTTGCAAATTAAATGCAAGGAAACTTGTCTAAGGTCATGGGCGGAAAGTGATATATTTTCTAGAAGAGCCTTCTGAAATGTTGCAATAAGCAGCTCTCCTCCTCTGTCTTTTTCTTTTCTTTTTTGTGCTTTGAAGATTTGCTCTTATCTGCTCATGATCATCTGTCTGCCACTTGTCATCACAGGAGCATCTCCAACACTGGCATTGCACACTTCCCAGACTTCACAACAATCTCTTCCCTGTCGTCAAATATTATCCTGTAAGTAATCCTGTTTTAAAAATAGTGTCTTTCCAAACTGGATTAGCGTCTTTCTGCATGTTGCAAAACTGCGGGTGCCTCGCGTCATAGCCCTGTTTGTTCCGAGCCCAGTTTGACTTTTATTCTTTCAATGCCACCGACTCTGCCACAAATCCTTCAACTCTGTCACACTTCATCGTACTGCTTTTTTCTTCTATGAATATACATATTTTTGTTTTCTAACTGATAATTAAACCCAACAGCCTGAGTGAGTGTTATCTTCTCTGTGTGCAGAGAGATGGCAGACAACATGGAAATCGACATCATTCCTGCCAATTCCTTCCAGGGTATCACAGAGGAGTATGTTGACATGTGAGTAAGGGAACTAAAGTCTGAATTTTTTTTTACCACATCAAAGCTAAGAGTAGCTGTTTTGTTACTATGTCTTAGGAATGTTACTTGATGCATATGTATAAGCCTCTGCAATTTCATGTTCATTTATCTGACCTTGGTGATAGGTGCTTCTGACAGCTAAATAAATTCATAGCATTGTGTCCTTGACAGGAACCTGGTTAGAAACGGCTTCAAGGAAATCAAATCATATGCATTCAATGGAACTAAGCTCAACACGCTGTAAGCACTTTAATCATCAATATTTAAGCTAACAACAACACCTTAGCTAGGCAGTATGTTGTTGGTGAGTGCGGTGTTCAGATCGAGGGCTTTCCTTTTTCCAATCATGAAAACTGAATGTACTAGGAAACAAACACAATGTAAGACTAAACAAAGATTAGGTTCCCTCGTTTTCTTTGCCCCAGTAATGCTGAGTGTTGTTGTTGATGAGATATGCACATGGACCCTTATTATAAAACCGGTGCTTATCATTGTCAGTGTGAAGTTGAGAAAACCAAAAGTTTTGTTCGAGAAACTAAAGTTTGGACTTGGTGTTGCATGCATTATACTGTCTCTGTGTCTTCTGTAGAATTTTGAGAGACAACTGCTACCTCAGTAAAATTCAAGATGCTTTTGAAGGAGCCACAGGTCCAGCTGTTCTGTAAGTAATTTAAGTAAATAAACCTTTCTATATGCGGTTCTGTAGTGACAGTCCCACAGAAAATTATCTCCAAAGACTGTAGCTCATCTTAGCTGAGCTTTAAAGTGTCTTTCAGCTCATTATTTTGGTGTCATGCTTTTATGTCTCATACAGTATTAATATTCATAATGCAATATAACCCTTTTTTGAATATCATCTCTGTTATTTTTTTTTTAGCTTTTTCTTGTTATTTTAGGTAAGATTAAGCAAGCAGAGAGGTCACTGGTTAATGGGTTTAATGCGTAATCCATTAATGTTTAATGTTGTCATTTATCAGTACCTGACTAATTTTAAGTACTTTATAAACTATATTGCCAAAAGTATTCACTCAGCCATCCAAATAATTGAATTCAGGTGTTTCAATCACTTCCATGGCCACAGGTGCATAAACTAAGCACTTGGGCATGCAGACTGCTTCTACAAACATTAGTGAAAGAATGTGTCGCTCTCAGGAGCTCAGTGAATTCTACTGTGGTACCGTGACAGGATGCCACCTGTGCAACAAGTCCAGTCAAGAAATTTCCTCACTGCTAAATATTCCACAGTGAACTGTTAGTGGTATTATAACAAAGTGGAAGCAACTGGGAATGACATCAACTCAGCCATGAAGTGGTAGGCCAGGTAAAATCACAGAGTGGGGTCAGCGGATGCTTAAGAGCAGTAGTGTGCAGAGGTCATCAACTTTCTGCAGTCAGTCACTACAGAGCTCCAAACTTCATGTGGCCTTCAGATTATCTGACAAGAACAATGTGTAGAGAGCTTCATGGAATGGAGTTTCGCATAGCTGAGCAGCTGCATCCAAGGCGTGTTCTCTGGACTGACAAATCACGCTTTTCTGTCTGGCAATTTGATGGACAAGTCTGGGATTGGTGGTTGCCATGAGAACGGTACTTGTCTGACTGCATTATGCCAAGTTAAGTTTGGGGTGGGGGGGTGGGGTTATGGTGTGGGGTTGTTTTTCAGGAGTTGGGCTCAGCCCCTTAGTTCCAGTGAAAGGAACTCCTAATGCTTCAGCATACCAAGACATTTTGGACAATTTCATGCTGCCAACTTTGTGGGAACAGTTTGGGGATGGGCCCCCTGTCCTGTTCCAACATGACTGCATACAAGTGCACAACGCAGGTTCATAAAGACATGGATGAGCGAGTTTGGTGTGGAAGAACTTCACTGGCCTGCACAGAGTCCTGACCTCAACCCAATGGAACACCTTTGGGATGAATTAGAGCGAAGACTGTGAGCCAGGCCTTCTCGTCCAACATCAGTGTCTGACCTCACAAATGCACTTCTGGAAGAATGGTCAAAAATTCCCATAAGCACACTCCTAAACCTTGTGGAAAGCCTTCCCAGAAGAGTTGAAGCTGTTACAGCTGCAAAGGATGGGCCAACATCATATTAAACCCTGTTTACTAAGAATGGGTTCATATGCGTGTGAAGGCAGACGAGTGAATACTTTTGGCAATGCAGTGTATCTTTAAGTGAAGTTCCCCTTTCCCTGTGGAAAGCAGTGAAATTGCATAAAAACTTCAAAATTATACTTGAGTTAGTATATTTACTTTTTAATACTGTTTTAAATCAACAGAATTAAAGTGATTATATTTCAGCTAGGTCACAAAGCAAGATTGATATTCATAACAATATTTTATTGTATAAACATTAGGGTAGTGACAGTCTGTCTGTGTAAACAACCAACAAGGCAGGCAGGACTGCTGCATACTGATTAGCTAGCAAATAGCTAAATCTGCGTTGCATGCAGCTTTCAAGGTCTCTGATTGTAACTAACTGTGTGAGGCAGATGTAAAAAAAAAAAAGCTTGCTTTTGAATTAGTACTTATAGTATTCACTTACACAGGAAATTATAAGGGTCTTCCTTTTCATGATTTTTGCATCTTTTGGGTTCAACAGATGCAAATTAAATGTACTGCAGTCAAATGAAGGAGGGAAGTAAATCCTGAATGTCTTTTTGCTAAAGATAAAAATGTATTCAGACTGTAATTGCAACCTCGGTTCTCTGCTTTGTTGTGAAACAGCATCTCTTCAGAGACAGCCTGATTTACTCATTGGCTGATAAATATGAAAATGAATTAGGGCTTTGTTGCCACAATCTCCAGAACTCAGTGAACACCTGTGGATGATTCATTAAATTTGCCACAAAGCAGATCTTCCCACCATCAACAACAACAAATGTCTTCTCTCGTTGGATCGAGTTGCTTTGTAGCCCTCAGCAGAGTGTAAATGACCCATGAAAGACAATAAGACAGGCGAAAGCTTTTCCAGTGCCTTCTAGTAGTTCAATAAATTTTAATCATAGTTGTTTTACTAATCTTCACCGAAATGCATCTCTGCATTCTCTCCGTGTGTGTTTCAGGGATGTTTCCTCCACGGCTCTGAGTTCCCTCCCCACTAATGGATTGAGGCAGGTTAGATTTCTGAAAGCCAGCCGTGCCTATGCTCTGAAGAGCCTCCCCCCACTGGAAAGCTTGGCTGAACTGCTGGAAGCCGAGCTCACCTACCCGAGCCACTGCTGTGCCTTCCACACATGGCGGCGGAAACAAAGGTAACCGACAGCTGCTCCCAGAGATGCGACAAATCCATTCACATCTGCATAAACAGCCAAAGCTCTTTTCAGTGAATACAGATCATCACTGGGTGGGTAATTTGCAGTTGAGTTTGATGTTTTGTTAAGGTTAACCTTTTTCTTTCTTTTTCTTTTTTAAAGGGAAAGTGCCTTAAAGAACTTGACAAAGTTTTGTGATCTCATAAACACAGAAATGTAAGTTGCGTCCCTACTCACTTATGTTTTGTTTCTCAAACCTTGAACCAGCTTCTAGACATTTTCTATGTGAAGATGTTTCCTTTGTCTGCCACAAGCCCAACAAAGTCAGTGTGTTTCATTTCCTTAAAAACACTCTAGGGTCTAGGATGAACATTATAGCTGTCTTACTGTCTCTAAGCATATCTGTTATTCTAGGATTTCTATGTTAATTTTAACTTGTATTCTCCAGAGATCCGACTGCAGATGACATGAGCCTTATCAATGATATCAACTTTCAGTATCCAGACCTGGAATTTGACTGTCTCAGCAACCCCTTTGTCAAATGCACTCCAGAGCCAGATGCTTTCAACCCTTGTGAGGACCTGCTGGGCTTTTCCTTCCTGCGCTCTCTCACCTGGATAATTATGATTTTCGCTGTGGCTGGTAACCTGGCTGTTTTGGTCATCCTGCTAATTAGCCACCATAAGCTCACAGTCTCCAGATTCCTCATGTGTAACCTGGCCTTTGCTGACCTGTGCATGGGGCTTTATCTCATCCTAATTGCCTTCATGGACTACCACTCCCGTCACGAGTACTACAATCACGCCACAGACTGGCAGACAGGTCCTGGATGTGGAATAGCAGGGTTTCTGACTGTGTTTGCCAGTGAGCTATCGGTATACACACTGACTGTGATTAGCCTTGAACGCTGGCATACCATCACCAATGCCATGCATGTCAACAAGAGGCTGCGGATGCATCATGTCACAGCCATGATGGTAGGAGGCTGGGCTTTCTCTCTGCTGGTTGCCCTGCTCCCTCTTGTGGGGGTCAGTAGTTACAGCAAAGTGAGCATCTGTCTGCCCATGGATATCGACACACTCAGCTCTCAGGTTTATGTGGTGGCTGTGCTCATTCTCAATGTTGTTGCTTTCCTGGTGGTTTGTTACTGTTACATATGCATATATCTCAGTGTTCACAACCCAGAGCACTCCACCCGGCACGGAGACACCAAGATTGCCAAACGCATGGCTGTGCTCATTTTCACAGACTTTCTCTGCATGGCGCCGATCTCTTTCGCCATCTCTGCAGCCCTGCGTATGCCCCTCATAACCGTGTCTCACTCAAAAATCCTGCTCATCCTTTTCTATCCCATCAACTCCCTCTGCAATCCTTTCTTGTACACCATCTTCACACGAGCGTTCAGGAAGGATGTGTGCCTCTTGCTGAGTCGCTGTGGCTGCTGCCATACCCACGCTGACTTCTACAGGTCACAGACTCTGGGATCATACCTGACCTGTACCCAGAAAATGTCCAAACAAGAACCTCACTCACTTGGCTTTTATGCCTATCACATTAAGATGAAGGGTTGCCTTCTAAATAAGGGAACCACATGACCAAGCATGTGCAGGGCTGCATAATGAATGGAAAGGCACCATCTGCTGCCTTGCTAAAAATGTAGCATTTCTTCATAATGTCTCAATGAAAATGTCAGTTGTGTGCATGGCAAGCATCAGATCAGATTTGATCATGTTAAATTTGCAAACAGAATTGCGTCAGACAGATATAACGTGGTGCAGCAACTATTTCTGCATATGTATTGTGGTACATTAAAGCAGGCAGATGTGGCAAAGATGACAAAATAAGCTAATTCATTTGCAAAGCTACTCGCTACATCTCATATTTAAAAGAAAAAAAAAAATTTATAGTTTTGTCTTCACAAGACTGCATTATAAAAACTTGAAACCTCAAACTAAATGTAATTAAATGGAAGACTGATTTAGCTCAGTGATGAGTTTTGGTGCCACCTTTTGGTTTGTTGTACTCAGGACAGATTTTGGACCGGAAAGTTTAAAGACTACAGACCTGCAGGATCATCTCAGTTAAATCTGGAGCCCAGATCAAACAAATGGTACCGATGTTCAAAATGTAAAAGATTTTTACATTTTAAAGTTAATGTGTGTTTCTCTTCTTTTTTTTTCAAAAATATTCTAACAGTCTCGCTTCAAATCTCCCTTTCTATACCTTTTTACGACATACTTTGGTATGATTTTTAATTTGGCTCTTATGACTGAGGAGAGGGAATCAGAAATACTACTACTGGAACTTTAACTTGTCTTAATCTTTGCAGACTTTTTTTTGTATTTTCCTATATTTTCATGTCCATTGTATTCAGTTCTGAAATTTAAATATTTAAAAAAAAACACTAAAAAAAACTGGACATTTTTTCTGTATTTTCTTACCACCACAATATGTATATTTTTTTTATACATCCACAGACACACCCCTACCTCTCTCAATGTTTTTGTTGTGCAAGTCATTTCATTTCCACCACTTATTTTTCCCTAGTTGTGATAGTTGAGTGATTATCCAAACCACAGTGAAAGTTGTAATGATAGGGTCATTAATTGCAAACACAACAGAGCAGCTCAATGTATTTGGAGCATAATTAAAGACAAGACATCACAATGTTTTGGAGGAGAAAAAAAAAACAGCACATGTATCTTCAAAGACTCACATTCATTTGATGTCAAATAAAAGTTTGCTGTTCTCAAAAAAATATTTTCTGCATAATGTAATACAACATTACTGAGGCAAACAGCATCTATTTAACTGTATTCATATGAATGCTCTAAATAACTGGCTGATCTAAGTGACTTGCAGTATTGCTCTGATAATTACATATTGGAATAAAAAAGAAAAATAATCTACTTTGGTACAGTAGAGTCTTAACTGCCTGTTCTGCGAGCCACATTTTCTACCACTAAGAAGTCTAAATTCACAGATCGATTTCCCTTCTTAAATTGTTTCCCTTTTCCTGATCTGTTCAAGAGGACTAAAGCTCATTACCACTCTGCTTCCCCAACAGCTTTAGAAAACACATAGTCCCTGCCTCCGTAACACATCACTCCATCCTTAAGATGAAACTTCCAGCGATTCTTACTGCGGTGAATCTAAAAAACGAAAAAGATATGTATTCAGTGTTCATTTAAGACTCAGCACTTTGATGGGGAGAAAAATAATGGCCAGTAGAGAGACAGCATGTTCTTACTTTGTCATACTGGCAAACAATGACATTGTCAGTGTCAAAGAGGTCTGGGATATCCTGCTCAATCACATCGTCACCTGAATTCAGAGGGTCCTAATCAACAGACAGTGCAGTGGTGGACACAAATGGTTAAATTGTGAAATCAAGACATGCTCTTAGGAAAACAGTCTGCAAAAATGTGACAAATTTACTTTTAGGGAGAAAAGCACAAATCAACTGGAGTTCTCCAAAGTTTTCTTTTATGGAAAGAAATCTAGCATGGACATGAAAATGCATAATCACACTCACTCTTACCTCTTCTTCTATGTTAGCGAGTTCATCTGCACCTTCACCGTCACTGCTGGAGGAGATGCTGTTGCCATCACTGCTTTCATTTCCTTCCTGCAGGGCCTTTATGGCCTCTGCATTGATTATACCCAGAAAGTCATTCTCTTCCAGGGGAACCTCCTCTTCCTCCTCTAGGTCAGAGTTGTCTGCAGGACCATCCAGCTGAACGATGTCTGAGAACTGGCTGTAGTTGTAGTCCAGGTCCAACTTAGCAGGAATTGCAAGAAGAAACATCACAGTTATGACCAAATTCAGCAAAATAAAGATTTAGTGGGATTAACTGTTCTAATAAAATTACCATTTCATCAATAGTTGTACATCTGAAACATAAAATGCCTCAAATTATTTAACACCCCAATCTGTTTTGCACCACTCAGACATTTGAATGCAATCTATGTTGATAATTTAAAGGCTTTGGAGGAGTTTTATAAACTTGATGCTACCTGAATCCAGATGTTAAAATACAAGGAAAACAATTTTCCAGTTGCACTGCATAATCTTTGTCTTTTTAGAGTTCAAAATATTGGTCAGCATTGATGCACCAGAAAGAGATGCAGCGTCCCTAGTGTGGGTCTGCATTTCATGACCCTCTCCAGCTGATAAACAGGCATGTCTTAAACTTTACACTATTTTGTTAATACCATTCAAGTGCTCCCGATATATTTTGTACACACACACACCTTTTTCTGATTCAGTGTGAGAATACTTTGTGCCAGCCTATTAAATATCATATAAAAATAGCATAAATCTACACCTGGGAGTCTTAATGTCAAGCTTAGCAAACTGCCTTCTCCAGCATAGAGAGTGTGGAGTGCATTTCCCAAACTGCGGGACTACTCATTAAATAGTACATGTCAGCACCTCAACGACCTGGTCTTTTCCTATGCCTTTAAATGATATTTGCTTTAGTAGGAAAAATTATTTTCAAATTACCCCAAGAGCAGCTTCAGACTGGTTGCCAGACTCCACAGGAGCTAGCTTCCTTGCCCTTTCTGCTTTCTCTCGCTCCTCCTCGATCACTTCTTTAAGGATGTCATCAATGTCTCTGCTCCGTGCCATCTGTGCCAAAGACTCCTCTCTTCTGATCTGGAAGTCTAATAACTGAGTGCAAGGTGAGGCAGTCGTACTGAGGTTGGATTGTGGATTCGGCTCGTTTTCTTCCTGTGGGAAATCTGGCTCTGTAGACTGCTGGGGAAGGGTGCCCTCCTGACTGGAGGGTAAAATGGTCTTTGGCTGTGTGACAGACGGAGCTGGAACAGAGGATGGTTCTGCCTCATGGGGAGGAATGGGATTTGGTGGGACTGGAGCAGGCTGGGGGGCAGAAGCCTCCCTCCATTCAGTGACTTTCTGCATGGGTTGGGTTGCAGGTTGCTGACCCACTGGGGCCTGCGTAACCACAACAGGAACATTGACCTTGTAAAGTTGACCTTAGTAAGGTGAAACAAAAGAGTAAAATGTTATTTTGAGAAGCCTGCCCGGGCTGGAAATCAAAACTGATTTGAGCTGTAAAGTCAGTCCATACCAGAGGCTGTTTGTAGAGTGACTCCTGCTGGTATCTGCACAGGGTAAGCCAATCCAGCAGGGAGGGAAAAGGTAGCAAGTGTCTCTGAATTGTTCTGAAACAAAACATTGTGTGTAGAGGAAAATACAATACTAAGCATATCAAATAGCAGCTGTTATTAGAGTAATCACCAAAATATAGGCTTAATAATTACACACTGCAACTCTGTTAAAAAGCCATTTCATTGGACTGCAGCTCCATATCAAAAGCAAAAGGTGTGTCAATCTGACAATAAATCACTGTTGAACACTGAGGTTGGTTTTACTATTAAAACCACCTACAGTTGTGTTAAGTTTACATACACTCATTGGCATCAATGTCATGGTAATTTGGGGCTTTCGATGATTTCTATAAACTGCTCTTTTTCCAGGGGGATTTGATGTCAAAGAATTGGGTGCACAGGCTCAAATGTATACATACACTCACTAATATTTGATTAAATGTCCCTTAACAAGTTGCACCTCAATCAGAACCTTTTGGCAGCCATCAACATGCTTCCATAATTCTGGCTGGATATCTAACTACTCTTCAACAAAACTGGTTCAATTAAACTGGTTGGTTTCCTGGCACAGACCTTGCTTTTTATGTATAGTCCACAAATTTTCAAAAAGGTTCAGGTTGGGGCTTTGGGAAAGCCATTCCACTAACTTAATGTTAGCCTGCTTTATCTAATTCAAAACCACTTCTGATGCGTTTGGGATCATTGTCCTATTGGAACACCCAGTTGCATCCAAGTTTCAACTGTCTAGCTGTTGATTCGAGGTAGTCCTCCATTGCTCCGCCCTCATTGCTGGCAGCAAAATAATTCCACAGCATGATGCTGCCACCACCGTGCTCGACAATTGGTAAAGTGTCTTTAGGTTTGAAAGCCTCACCTTTACTCCTCCAGACATTTGTGTCATTGCTCAACCTTTGGCTTGTCCATGTGAGCAGCTGCAAATTTCAGTCAAGCTCGAAGGTGTCGATTTTGGTATAAAAAGGGTGGAACATGGGCAGTAAAAGAACAAGAGAATATTCTGATTGCTTTCTTTCAAATCGCAAGATAAGACCTTGGGAGGACTGTCTCTCCGAGCATGGTTCAAGTTATGTGTCCCTCCTGCAACTAGCTATATAATGCTAGAGAGGTGATGTAAAGCTTGATCACACTTGCCTTGACTGGGAAGCTGCGGATACTCTGATTCGCAGGGATCACAACTGAGGCTGAAAGTAGGAATATTACAAATAAAAGGTGACAAAAAGGCTTTGTTTTAAATGGCTTAAAGTTATATTATAGCAATTTAAGGGTACCTGTGAGTTCCTGATCAGTGTGAGTGTAGCTGGCAGGAAGATGGAGCACAAAGTTGGATGGGTTGATGCTGTTTTTCCTTAAGCCTTCCATTGCTTTTGACTGCATCACTTTTGACTCCCAGAGCTGAACAGCAAAGACACAGCAGTATGTCTTCCAGGTATGGTGCCTACGCCCTCACTAGACGGATTAACTTTTGCTGTCACTGACAACTTGAGTCAAGAGGTGCATTCTATTTATGCTTTCGAAAAATTATAATAACGCAGGGTTGTTTTAACTCACGTGTCTTAAATCATCCAGGACGCGGTCTTCGACTCCTTCATCCAAGAAGAGCTCCCTCACGCTGTCAATCACATCGTCGATTATGGACAGGTAGAGTTTGGCCTGAAGTTGTTTACAACAGTGAACGTCAGAAGGTGTCGGTCTGCTCGTCACGGTTAAAAAGCACTCACTAGAACTAGTTATGGATGTTTTCATGGCATGCCAAAGTCAATTCAAACACGCTTTTCTGTGGCTGAGTGCTGGAAAATATAGACTCGAGGTGTGTTTTTTTTTTTAAGCATATCAATGCCATTCCTCATTTCAGGTGAAATATACAGGCTCGATAAATCTGCCGTTTTCATAAAAGACGCACCATTACACTCCTTACGGTGTATTTCTGCTATTTTGAAACGAAAATAGGTACAAGTTAAGAAGCCTGCCCGTAATATCTGACTTACTTTTTTCTTTTTAAAGGGACAAAAACTTACCGCCTTTTTCCTAACTCAAGGAGCAATTGGGTAATACAGACGCTCACTCGCACCCACTAATTTTGGGATTACTATGACCTGATTCACTAAAATCGGTACCGTTGCTTACCACAGGGCCTGTGTCGGTCAGCATCTTTCAAGGAAAAATGACTGAGGTCCTTTGACATTTGACTTCATCCATTCAGAAACATAACAGATCCACTCGACGGTGATAACGTCGGATTATTTTACTCCACGCGCACAGGTGACACCAATCAGTATCAGGCGCAGACAGGTGTGCTTGCACCAGAGGCCTCGTTTTTCTGGAGGACGACGCTGATGGAGTGAGTCGTTTAAAATATTTGAAATCGCCACTTTAATGTAACTTCATTTTTTTTTTTTTTGCTTCAAATTAGATTTAAAAAACCGTTTATGACTTCTTATGTGCACATTTTAGCAGTGAAAAGTCTTCTGCTGTGTTACAATTGCGTTCCAGTGGATGGTGGCTGCAGCCAATCACAACTGGGGATCTCAGCCTGCTTTATGGCAGCAATTGCAAAATCTACACACACCCAAAAAAAAAAAAAGTCCTGTGATCCAAGGGTAAATGGTAGAGGTGGATGACCTGTCACTGGTTGCTTAAATATCCCTAACCAACATAAATGTCATTTTCTTTCCCAAATTTTCTGGTTACTTTCAGTAGAAAAGTTACACAGCTGGCACAGTGCTGGGAAATCAGTGCACTTTCCTGATCCCAGGAGTGTACAATGCCAGTAGTTAAAAATATTCCACCCTTTACAAAACACTGTTTGAACTTGGTGTTCAATAGATTCAGAGCAGCAGCGGGGAGCTGTGACCCCTGCTTCTTGCAAGTGTCTGTTTGGTGATGCCGGGGCTCTTTCAACACTACTGGCTGACAGCTCTGATGAGGATGAGAGCGATGCAGCTGAAAAGCAGCAACACGAGACACCCTTGTGGATACTGCATGTGCTGGCACTAACAGTCATTTAGCTGTCATTGCAAAGGAAAGCTACTCTGGACTCACATAGAGCCCACACCTGAATTGTAAGAAAATTAAGACACTGTCTCCATATATATATATATATATATATATATATATATATATATATATATACACACACACACATGTATAAAACCAAGGCTACATTTGCACACTCGTGCTTTTACCTTATACATAGCAAATACAGGGTAATTTAAACTTGAGACTGGGTTTATGAATGGAAAACACCATGGTTAATTTACTGTAGTGACTACTGTCCCCTGTGGTGATGATCCAGAACTTCAAAATGTAAACATACACTTGATGACAACTTTTTATGTTGCACCTTGTTAGTACTGGGTTGGGCCCAGTTTTCCATTCAGAATTGCCTTAATTGTTTGTGAAATGGATCCAACAAGATGCTGAAAACATTCCTCAGAGATTTTAATCCGCATTGACATGATAGCATCACACAGCAGCTGCAGATTTGTGGACTGCACATTCATGAAGTGAATCACCCATTTGACTGCATCCCAAATGTGCTTAAATGGACTGAGATCTGTTGAATTTGGAGGCCATTTGAGTACAGAGAACTCCTGGCCGTGTTTAAGAAACCAGGCTGATTTGAGCTTTGTGATAAGGTGTATTATCCTGCCCATTAATTTGTAAAAAAAATTATAAGTGGACTTTTAAGTATTACTAAATGTCAGTGAAACTCATTTTATAGATTTAGAAAGAAAATTTAATACCCTTTTTTTTTCTCTTTTAAAGACACTTAATAGATCGCAGCTTGAGGCTTTAGTTGAGAATGACTCATCACAAGCGACCTTATAAAACATACTGCATAATAAAACACCAGCAGGGTAGTGAAACAATATCGACTTCACTCCATTTGTACCAGCGTTCTAAGCAACAGTAAACTACCTGCAGTACATTCTCACGCCCAGGAAATCATGCGTCTCAACAAAACCCTGCAGTGATGGGAAACATTTAATGTTCATACAGTTTTAAATCTTAGCGAGGTGCAGGTTTGTAACTGCTCTGCCCCCGTGTTGAGTTAACTATATAATAATCAACATTTGTTTTCAGTGTGTGTAGAAAAACTGAGTCTAAGTTAAGAGCTGTGAAGAAATACTACCAGGAGTCACTCTGGTTAAATTCAATTTTTACTTTTGATGCACATAATATCCAGCTTAAGCCAGGTACTTCATACATAAAAGTTATCAATAAAGACCCTTTTGTTCATTATGGCCCTTCACCATTTTTTTAAAAATATAAACCCTATTCAGAACCCAGAGGCAGAAAGATCACATAATACAGATTTGATTTAAATAAATTTATAGCCCTCCAAAACACAACCCAGGTATAAAGTCAAGAGGTCAGCTCAAAATAAGCAACAAAAGTAATGTAAAAGTTTTGTTTGAGGAAAAAAGTAGTTTTACTTTATATATATCATCAGTACCCAATGTTGCACAGTAAATTTCAGACTAAGAAATCAAACACGTCTCCAAAGGTGGGCCATACAGGTTGCAGTGAGTCAGTCTTGTTCCTGCTGCATTCAATCTTTTTCACGGATATATTTTTCTGGCACTTACTGTTAACATGAGGTTGCCTAATAATCACACAATAATGCAACATTTTCATGCCATTTCCACACAGGTTTTGTACCCTAAGCA
This sequence comes from Pterophyllum scalare, assembly GCA_024447675.2. Classification (NCBI taxonomy): domain Eukaryota; kingdom Metazoa; phylum Chordata; class Actinopteri; order Cichliformes; family Cichlidae; genus Pterophyllum; species Pterophyllum scalare. The sequence goes on from JAMQGT020003884.1 coordinate 26,889, forward strand.
TCAGTTGATATTTAGCTTATCTCTAAAAAGGTAATTATCTCAAAAGGTCATTACTGGAGTTGCTCATCTCACGCGACGTGTTTGGCGCACATTTATTAAGGCGGTTGATAATTCTGGAGGACAGTGCAGATAATGCAAATGCAAGCATAAATCGTATAAACTGTAATCTCATACAATTAATAAATCTATTAAATGTAAAGTGCTAGGCATAAGGACTGTGTTAAATTGTTTATTAGGGCTAGACATGTTGAGTCTCCGTTAAGGGATACAAAAATCAGAAAACCTCCATGAGAAATGCTACCAGGCTGCATAATTTTATGAATTTTGACACCAGATATAAGCACAAAGTCTCTCTTCACCCTGTTCTTTTTCTTTTTAAATATCCCTTCACCTTTAAGAAGATTTTGAAAAATATTTTGGACCATTTGGAGCAAGGGATAACTTGCTCTTCTAAGCTTCTTTAATCATCACTGCGTCATACAGCCAGACTGCCGCTGTGACTCTGTTTCAATCCATTTCTTCTCCACTTCCACCTAAAAGAAAGAATTCAAGAATAAAAGCATTAAGTTAGTTGCAATAAAAAAAAAGAAGAAAACAATCTATCCACATTAAGACACTGAGCAAAATATTCCTCCACTAAAGCGTCTTACCTGACAATGATAGCGTGTCCAACTGGTCACGTGTTTCTGTGGCTGGATGTCGTTTACAGTGCCCAGGGATTTAACCCTGGTCTGTGACACAACTGCGCCCACTATTTCACATTCCATCGTGACAAAAGGGTACCAGTCATTTGGGATCTCCTGATCAGATCCTAGCTCCAGTTTGCAAGAAAATGAATGGGGATGGTCCAAGGCTGCAAAAGCAGGAAACAAAGGTCACTTGCCACTGTCGCCTTACATCACTGTGCGACAAACATACTGTGCATGTGCAGAAGAAGGCAAGAGTATTTAATGAGAAAGGATGTGTAAGGCTAAATGTGAAGGGGGACCTATTATGCTCTTCGGTATTTCTGTCATATTGTTACAGCAGTGAATACTCATAAAACATGGCTAAATTTTCAAATAATGAGGTCAGTGTATGTGTAAGTCATCCCTGTGAGCCAAACGCTCAAGCGTCAGACTGCACCAAATACTTCTTCTACTTTTAGCTGTGTAGTATGTCTCAGTCACACAGAGCCCTGGCTGTGGGCAGAGAAGCTACATCTGCTGATCGAACCTTCTTGCAAAGGACAGCCAATCGGAACAAAGTTGGCTAAAAAGGGCTGAAACAGCTTTTTTCAAGTAGTGGATGAACTAATGGCTTGTACCAATAAAGCATATAGTGTGAAAAATATATATTACTGAGCTTGTGGTGCATGCAAAGTTACTCAAATAGAATGCAAGAATACGTTTGTAGTGGGAGATAATTCCACAGGTCCCTTTTTAATCTCTCAAAAGTTTTACCTGTATTCTTTGCAGGTAGTCTGTCGATCCTCCACACAATGGCTGAATATACATTCTCGTACTTGACGGTGCCGATCGACACCTGCATGACAGGCTGTGAATCTGCAGCGGTGACTGCGCCCAGGCAGGCGTTTCTGTTCATGCGGGCCTTTAGTGACCTCTGTCGCAGCAAGGCCACCGTCTGTGTCACTTTGACCCAGTCGCCTGGCACCGGCACACGGATCACTACATTCTCACACAACGGGTAGTGAGCATCAGACACCCTCATGCAAGAAAGGAAGGTGGTTGACATGTTGAGAAAGGCCTGGAGCTCCACATAGGCACCTTGAACTGTTACCGTAGCTTTGATTGTGAAGGGAATTTCAGTGCAACCCAAGACCCTTGTTTTATACCGCATCAGCTCCACTCTGCATGCATCAGGGGGCGAAAACTTAATCAGTCGGGACCTCTGAAACTCTGTCTCATTCACGCATTTGTGGAAATGGTAGTCGGCAATCTCCATCCAGAGTTCACTGTCCTCCTCAGAACCATAGCTGGAGTCAAAGTGCAGCAACCCAAGATCATTAAGGGCAAGGAAACAGTCACCTAGTCCATTCAGAAAAGCAAGACAGTGAATCTGGGTGAAGGCTGTTTGCTCCATTACTCCCCCAAATGTATCTAGTTGTATCCAGATGTGATCAGTGATCTGCAGCGACAGCTCTTGTTCCTCGTAGTGCCGCCTCTGCTGGTGGGGCACACTCAGTTTGAAGATCTCTTCTTCCATGGAGACTACCAGGTCCTCCATCTCTTCGTGCACTATGGAGCCAAACTTGAGGAGCTGCTCTGCCTCTGCCTCATGACTAACCTCTAACTTTGGGTGAAAGCGCTTCTTTTCTGTGTAGGAGAAATGTTCCACTTTGACCGTGAGGACTTTGCGGGGCTCACTGTAGCTTTCCAGTTTAAGATCCGAGAGCCTACATTGGGGGAAAAGCTGAAACTCCTTGAACGGCTTCTCTAGCCCTTTCTCGTAGTACATCTGTAGCACACCTCCTGGCAACAAGCGCATATAGATCGGTCCCCACTGACGAGAGGACATACGGTTCTTTTTTTCAGGAATCCTGAGCATGACAGACCAACCATCTCTCCTCTGGCTACGAAACAAACCCCGAGGCACAAACTGAGACGAACCCTCGGTTAACACCTCATTTTTGCAACTTAGCCCTGCTTTGTCTGTCTCAGTTTGACAATCCGTTTCTGGTCGCAGGGTTTCCAGTTTGTTGCAAACGACAGAGTAGGAGCTCTGGACTTGGTCATGTTGAGGCTCACTGCCATCTTTGGTCCGAATAAAGAAACGTGGTAGGCTGTTGTCAGATTCAGAGTCTGAGGAGGAGCTGTCCACATCTGCATTAAGTCTAGAGCCATCCCAGAAGGGGTTAAAATGTCCTGAATTCCCCTTGAAAGAAGGGAAAGGGCTCGGTCCATCTGAGGTTTGATTTAGGGCCTGTGGTGCGGGAGAGGGAACAGATGTGTTAGCTGGGCTGGAGAAACTCTGTAAGAAGTCCTTTTTGTCCCATGTTTTGGAATAAAAGGGGGATGCGCTGCTAGGAACCCCACCTACAGGAGTGCAAAACGGTGTGTTACATGGTACACAGGAACTTCCGCTAGGACTTGAGCGACTTTGAGGTGATTCCAGGGAGCTACTGAAGCTCCAGGAAGTATCTTTGATTGGAGGAAGCACTAATTTCAGGCCGTTGGGACGCGGTACTGATGCTTTGATAAGTCCTGGGGACTGTAGAGGCTTCTGAGGTGATGAGAGCGGCGTGCTGTCATCTTCAAACGTGACCCAGTTTGAGTGATTTGTGGAGCACATGGCCAAAGAGATCTGCGGACTAGTTCAAAACAACAGCTCCTCCTTTGTCGCATTAACTGTCCCCAAAATTCAGAGGCCTTCTCCTCTGTGAGGAAGAGAAAAAAAAAAAATTAGAATGCGACGTCAACATGAGTTTAATCGTAAAACTAATTTAGATAAAATCTCTGAGATAATCTTGGGCGGATCAGTTCTCATCTCAACGAATGGACAACTGAACATTTGCTATTGTTAGGAGAGAAAGAGGATATAAATTAAACATATTTCCTTTAGGTACTCCATTAAAGCTTAATGAGCGCCTGACCTTGTAAACCCGGAACAAGTTCATTTCTGGTAGCACTACAATTAACTAAGGTTCACTGATGTGAGAGCTGAAAAAGGACCCTGCAGCCCAGTGTGACTGAGGAGGTAGCAGAATATCTTTCAGACACCACAGATTCCTTTCTTTTTTTTACTTCTGGAGAATCCCTCATATAGACATTTATCAACTGAAATGTCTCAGAAGTCATTCCATCATAGTGCACGAACACTCCTTCGCAGAGTTTTATCTTTTAGCTATAAAGATGAGAAATAGAGCGACAGTGACAGAAGACTCCGGGGAATTCTTGCGCTGACAGATTCGTCTTTGCACTGGTAATTATTACAGGGCAACTTCACGCATGTTTATGCAACTTTAATAAAAATGACGACACCCCCCCCCCTCATTTAGATCACTTGCACAAGCCATAGAAGAAATGATACCGTGCAGTAGTCTTTATTCTCCTGACAAGATCCTAATACAAAGAGTCACACTGAGAAATGGGCGACAAAATCTGTTCTTCTTAGTCAAAATGGCAAGACTCTGGAAAGCTGTTGATGCAAACCAAAATGCATTACAGTTTCTCAAAGGGTTGACTTTTCTTATTTATTTATTTTTAAGAATCTCCCTCTGGAGCATAGAAGTATTTAAAAAATGCATAGAGGATAAAGCAAAAACTTCAGAGCTGTGGCAGTTCAAAGGTTCTGCAATGTAAAAGGTGTATTTTAGTCCTGCTGTGCTGTCTAAATATTTCAAAGCGAGCCTGCTCCAAATTGCACGGGGGAAAAAGTTAGCCGTGGCAGAAAAGGTCCAGTCTCTTTAAAACACCATGAGGTCAGATGAGAGAAGCAGGTATGCTGTGACTCTATGGTACCACATGGGGCCTCAAACAGGGACAAAATGTGCATGGCATCTTTATGCTGGAAGCTATTTTAATGTATTAATTAAATATTGAAAAAGTATGGAGATATTGCTAAACAGTACGGCCATTCAGGCTAATTTGGCAACGGTTAGAGAGTAAACATGTTTTAATCTTTATACAGTCTCGCAGTTAATTTCCTCGCTACTCAATCACAATCTGCCTTTTGATGTGCTGGCAGTTCAGCTCTCAGCAATACTCGGCTCAGAGAAGCCCCTTACAAAACACTGAAGCTTCATCTCCCCATAAAAAGGGACAGAAAGCCTCAATTACAGCCTCCCTCCTCGCTCCAAGACACAGCCACGACTTGCATGGAGGAGACATTGAGTGGAAAGTTCCTCTTGCTAGAAATAAACAGGGGAGTGGGACTGACAACTCTCCAGTCAAACACTGGAGAACATCTTTCTAATGAGAGGATGTTTGCGAGGGTACGCAGACGTTTCCACGAGTTCATCTGTCACTCCGACTTATAGAATCCATCTGCTTCGATTCAAAGAGGAGGAGGAGGCGATCTCCATGGGGGTTACTGACAGCCTTTCAGACTCATTTCCAGCCTGCCGTCTCTTCCTGGGCTCTCTAGCAGGCAATACAGAAATGAGACTCTGCTAAATCAACAGAGGACAAAAGAATACATTCCACACATTCCTCTGGGACAAGCCATTTTGCACACAGGAAATAGCAGGCTGCTCTATTCGTGTGAACTGACAACAAATATTGTCATAATGTCAATTTATCACATTTCAAAAATGCACCAATTCCACGGGTCGTAAATTTTGAGCGGCGTGGTTATTTATTACTGCCAAAATGTGGGGAAACAAGAAAGACTGGGGATTAAGATAGGCTTATAAAACTACTCATGTACTTTAAAACCATATAAAACAAGTCTGAAGAACTACTGTTAGGATTTTTACCCTGATTTATTATCATCTCGAGACTCGAGATGACCTCATCAGATTTCTACCAGCTTAAAAGCAATGCAAATAGAAGACTTGCAATTCTGCAGAGCAGCATTAGTCTCCCTGCACAGGCTGGTTTGCAGTGAAATTACAGCCCTGCAGTCATGACAAACAGCAAGGTAATACCATCCAGCATCTCCTGTTTATCAGCACTGATCATTACTGTACTTATATAAATCGCTTGCTAAACCATGGGTAGGGCAAAAAAAAAAAAAGCTGCACACCTCACAGACATTAATAAGGTCTAATGCTGCTTAATAACAGCTATTTGGCCTCGCTAGGTGCTGAAAATGTAAGCTTTAAAGGACGCCAGTCAGGCAGAGGATTTCCTTATGCTTTTCTCAAAGCTACAATGAAAAAAGACAAATGCATGTGTTTATGGATCAGCTGACAGATGCTGGAAAAATTAAATGAAACGTCATGAGTAACAGTCCTTAATCTCATGACAACTTGCAATCCACAAAGGGGAACACCCATGAAACTACCAAAAAAAGTCTTACTTATGGTTAATTACCAATAAATGATGACTGAGTGGAAAGTTTTGTGGTTTAACAATAAAACTGCTGAATTTGGAAAAGGAAAAAACACACATATATACACACACACACACACACACACATATACACACACACCTATTGGGACTTTAACTGGACAGACAGATGCTTCCTGATTAAAAGAGACACTTTCCTGTTGGATACTGGGATATTTCCTGTATGTTCACACAACACACTAGATTATTTTCCTTAAAAAAACATGTGTGTGCTTTATATATATAAATATAAAGTAAGACACTGTCTACTCTTACTTTAAATGAGAGGGTAGGCTGCTACTGTTGTAACGACAATGACAGTGTGAACAAGTGCAGAGCTGAAAATGTGATGACCCATTTCCAGTGGCAACACTGGCACCGTCTGCAAAGTGAGCTCTGTTCTCCCAGTAAACAAAGCACAGGAGAGAGTGTGGGTGCTGCAGCTTTTGTCTCCTCGCACACTGAAAAAATCAGTTTTAAGTTAGTTACACACTTTAATCCCAGGATTCCCTGCTGCATTTATTGTAGAGATTTGTTCCAGTTCAGACAAGCATGACAGGGAACAGAATAAGGAGGAATGAATTTAGGGGGGGTGGTGGATGCATGTAGTTTACTTGTGTAATTATGCGTCATTTTCATCTGGAATGAAGGGATAGACTATAATAAACTTGGAAACAGTGTCCTTCAAGTGTGAAAAAAAAAACATTAGTGAGAATAAATAAAACTGCAGTCCTCTTATTTACAAAGTAGAGCTGCTCGTTTTCGTACACTGCAGCCTCTGGTAGCTAACTAACCTTAGGTAACATTTAGCACTGTTACTCCTCTATACTCTCGCCTTTGTCCCATCACTGGAAAAGTTACAAAGTCTCACGTTTTTAAAAAGCTTCCTGCACTAAAAAAAAAAAAAAAAGCCACACATTTCCTATTAATATCATCTACGTGCGCAAATAAACTGCATCATTTTTGTTAAATCACATTCTGATACACTGTTTCGCTGTCACACCCAGCGTGCGGTCACTAAGTGCCAGACAAAAACACCACTTACTGGAAAACAACATTTCTTTTCGCCCCATAGCAACTCAGACTGAGACAGAAAACAGTACCAGCATGCTGTCATCCACAACAGAGCCAGCCAGGCCCACGTCCCGGACGGAGAGGCCCACTCCTGGGATCAGCTCCGCGCCTTTGTTTTGACGCACGAACTCAAAGAGTAAAGTTGTCACCCTGCGTTTACTTTTATCGTGCTCTGCTTTTTCACATTCCACTGAGCACGACTTTGCGGCACTCACTCGAGACACACAACAGCAGACTGGGTCAACATTTACAAAAAGTTTCTTTGTTGTTGTTGTTTTGGTTTTTACAACGTGACCTGAACTAACGCAGCTCTCTGGGCACAAGCGAAATTAAAACATACTCACAAACTTAGCAGCAGCAGTGGCTAATTCACGCCATGACTTTTGTTGATGGACACGTCTGAACTCCGACGTCGGCCCGCTCCTGATCAAAATGGCAGAGCGTAAATCCTGGGAGCCCGCACAGCGTAACGCTTCCCCCTCCCGAGCTCACCCTGATGATTGTCCTCTGACGGGACGCTGCACGACTGAACACAGCGGTGCTGCGTTCGCTGCGGTGGACACATGGGAACAGGGGCGCGAACGTTACAAACTACAGACTGCACATGCAACAAATTTAACCCATGGGGTTAAATAATTATGACAAGAGGTCGATTGGTAAAATCTCCGTTATTTTTTGGAATAAACTAGAAGCACGCTTTCTAACTTACTAACTCCATGTTTTGTCAAATTAATATTATGTCTGCTTACTAAGTTCAGACTGGATAACCATAAATTTAACGTGTAACTGCCACATTTACATTTAGATAACTATATATTTATAATAAACTAAAAACATAAATACAAAAGTTAAAGAAAAATTAAAACTCCCCTCACTATGTCATATTTAAGAAATCTTGTTTAAAACACACAAGTTCAAGCAGGGGTATTTTGACAGTACTTGTTCACGCCTCAGCTTCTGTTCATCTGTGCATTAAGAATTTAAAAGCAACACACACACAAATATCTCCTAATGGCTACTCTTTACCACTACTCATGTACCAAGAGAACTTGAAAGCATCATGAATTCATATAAAATTACATGTTTTTCTTTTCAAAACAAGTGACGGCATCAGAAACTGATCTTCCAGTTCTCACATGTCCATTCCTCATTTCCCAGTAGTTTGGGTGTGTTTAATTATAGGCCATTTGAATTCCCAGTCCCCTTCAGCGCCCATAAATGCAGCAGGTAAAGTTTTAAGAATGATTAATAACCAGGTGACTAAATACATGACACATTCATGTTTTGAGCAAGCTCTTTATTTTGTTTCACATATTTATATGTGCTTTTCAACAAGTTACAATGTGCGAATACAAGTTTTTTTTTCCTTTTTTTTTTTTGTGTTTAGAGGGCGTTGGCAAACCTGTCAGATCAAAGGTCTGCTGGCAGCTGTAGACTGGCAAACAAAAGGATTTCAATGAACTGCTCATGAGCACTGCTGGGCTTTTCATCCTTTTACTTCATGTCAGTACAATCCATAGAGGTTCAACTTTAGTGTAAACTGTCACTGCCCTCTGCCATGACTCAAAAATTGAGCACCAATTACAGTGTGGGTCTTTCCCTCCAGGATACTTCTCTGTAATGTAGCCTTAGAGGAGACACACTGAACTAGCCACAGATTAACTTTTTTTCAGTTTTCAAAATTTGTGGAAAATAAAGTTTTGTGACCTCTGAATAAATGCCTTTTCTATATAGGCCTATAATTTTTTTTAACTCATTGTACAGTACAATTACATCATGATTTTAAATGAGGTTATATTCACATTTAACCCTTTTTTATCCACACATTTTACAATGCTGAACGACTGCTGTTCCCCACCAGGCTTCTGAGTGCACATCTACCCTTACTTTGGTGATAAAAACGACTTGTTACAGCATAACTTCACAGAGACAAACTGACATCATTTCACAAGCTCCAACTTGTCCATCCCTTCCCATTAAAGTAAACATGAATAATCAGTGATTGAAGACAGACATCGTTTCTTTTCTCCACTCCTACACGACTGAAGATTTCTCCAAAACGAGGGATGAATTTAAGCGCGTTTTTGCTAGTTGTTCAGTCAGGATTTAAAGCCTTCCCTTTCAGAAGCTTCTGTTATATGCTTGTGTCAGAAGGGGGGCATTATGCTGTTGTCGCTTTGCACAGCTAATCTCAAATTTGATCTTTAAAAAAAAAAAATTTTTAAAACATTACATGTTGTAAAGCTTGGTGCTACAGTCACACAAAGACACAACACTCTGCACACATGCGCAAACAATTTCTGTTTGCCTACTCCCACGGATAAGCAGTAAGAATGCACAGTTTCACTGTCTCTCATACATACATTAAGCTGGACAACTACACACATCGATTAACAGGGTTTGGTCTTCAAGTCTTGACTTCAATGAGTTTTAAAAACGTCCAACGCTTGCAGCCGTTTATCTTTCTCTGCTCCTTTTGTTGGGAAAGCTGCATGCTTTGACCCCCTGAGGTCAAGTATTAACTTCTGGTCCAGTTTCAGAAAGCATTTTTTGCAAATTATGTTATGTTTTATGCGGTTCTGTGACAAGGAAAAGGAAAACAAAGCATTTTCAGTCAAATGTGTTTGAGCCTCAAAACAGTTTGCATCGTATTATACTGCCTGCCAGTGGAGGAATTGGAGGCTCAGGTAGCAATCCTGTGGTTTGGTGACAGTGTTGGTACCAAGATGCTGCAGGGAGGCTCCGCAGTACAGATCTTCTCCCATGGTGCCTTTAAGTGGCGTCAAATGGAGCCTGAGTTTTGAGGAGCAGCACTAGCGGCCTTTGTTCTTTTTCGCATTTCCCTAAAGAAAACAAAAAAAACATACGAGTTCAGTCCTAGGCAAACTCAAAATAAGCCATATCCAGGTTTGGCACTAAACTGAAAGCTCTGCGTTGCATTCAGGTGCAGTGGCTTAAGACAGACAGCATTGGCATTCCGATTCAAAAATCGAAACACATGCTGAGGCTGGTTTGCTGGCCTTTAAGAGAAAATCGTCAACTTCAGGTCACAAACATGCTGGGTCCTGAAATTTGCCAGCGCGCAGCCATCTGTGTGCGTACATGCAGAGACATGCACGTTTTAAACAGGCCTCTGCTTTACTGCGGCTGCAGATTGATGGCTTTTTCAGATGTCTGCGGCAGGTGCTTTTCCCATTAAACCCCGCAACAACCACACCACCCCCGATGACCTCTCCGTTCACCTCATAACTGACAGAAACTTTACAATGTCACACTTCACTAGCAACTGAGCCTTCACACGCCGCAGAGCTGTATCACTTCTCTTTCATGATGAGGTTTTTAGATATACAGTTCAATCCTTAAATGTTCAACTGTGCATAATATTGACATTTCATGCCACCAGAACAGATTTAAAATGGAGCATTTGGGTCACTGTCCATCTGTACTGTGAAGTACCGTCCAATCAACTCTGCTTTATCTGTCTGAATCTGAACAGAGTACAGCTCTTTACACTTCATAATCCATCCAGCCGTTTCTGCCTTCTGTCACTTCACCCGTAAACCATAGTGACCCATTGTTACTGAAAGCCAAGCATGACAACACCATCACACCCTGCAAGTTTTGAATTATGAGCTGTTCCAAGCCCTTCCCATACTTTTTCTTCCCTTCACTCTGGTACAGGTTGATCTTAGTTTAATCTGATCCTGAGCTGGTATGTGACCCTTTTACTCTTATTATGGCAGACTTTGACAATGATATGCCTACCTCCTGGAAGATGTTGTTAATGGGTTTTTCCTTCACTATGGAAAGGATGCCATGATCATCCACCACTGCTCTCCATTGTGAAAATCCTTTCTAGGCTGTTAGGTTCTCTAGTTCATTGTTTTATCTCAGAATGTACCAAACTGGTGGATTTGTTTTGTTTTTGCAGGATTAAGATGACCCCTTTCACTTGCATTGAGGCTCCTTTAACCAAATTTTGTGTTCACAGAAAAAAAAAAAGCCAGGCTCAACTAGAATCAACACCAGATCTATACTTGCTTAGTTAATGACACCTAGCAAAGAAAAAGCCTGTATATCCATCAAATGGCTTTTAAGTAAATTGTCCAATTACATGTTTACCTGAAAATAAGGAAATCTGTATAACAAATGCTCTATGAATAATGCAATGTTTTGTTCTACCTACTAAATTAATGCTGGAAGTCTACACATTAATTTGGTCTTACCTGTTTCATTTCAAACCTGTTGTGTTGACATACAGATCCAAATTATGAAAAATATATCATTGTGCAAACCTTTCTAAACCTAGCTGGAGTCTGGCAGTATGTCACAACTGAAAGCAAACCTGCGAGTGAACCAAAAATTTAAAAAGCAAATATTTTGAAAGGAGCTGGAATCGAAAACGTTATACCTTGCTGCCCATTTTGAGTGTGTCGATTTCCTCTCTCTGCTTGCTCAAAGTCTCGTTCATGCTACACAGATGGTCGCTCATCATGCTAAGCTGGTCTTCATAGCTCCTCTTAGTCGTAGCCAGCTCATCCTGTATGTCAGGCACAACCAATTACAAACTGAATGCTTTCTGAGTTGAAAGGATGCTAATGTTTATGCTTTGTGCTATAACAGGACGCTCTTTCGCAGTGCATCATACCTGCAAGCGTGTGATATTCTGATTAGCCAGTTTGACCTCCTCACTCAAAGTCTCCCGCGATTTCTCTGCAATGGCTAATCTCTTAGCCAAAGCTCGACACTACAAAGGGAAAGAGAAAAGTAAACAACTTGCTGTGCCCTGATGATTATAAAGCATGTCTGGCACGCTTTACAGATCTGTTTCAAAAGCTGCGATAAGAGGAGATAATTCTTTGAAAAATGGGTCTATTTAAGAACAGTGTCAAAGGTACATAAATGCAGAATTTTTAAAAAAGTGACAGTTTAGTAGTTGAGAAACATAACTGAAGATCAGGTGTATTTCTGTTGCTATAACACCAAACTAAGGACAAGTGACGGGAGGTCACTTTGACAAGTTATTTACGTTAAAGGCAAGACTCAACACATTACTTAAAATATCTGGTGTCGGTTTCTCAGTAAATCTGGCAATAATCTGACTCCATTTCCAAAGTACAAAGAGAATATTTACTAATATGGGATGCAACAGGCAAACTAACGGTCTTTGTTATGTGACACGGTTACTTTGATAAACAATTCCTATTAAGAGCTTCACCTCAGAGTGAAAGTGCACAGCTTTGCTATCTGAAATCTGGAGCTGGGTGGTGAGCTCTCCTACTCTGGCCATGTAGTGACTCTTTATCAGTTGCTCCCTAGACTCCTCGTCTCCCACCTGCAAATTCAGACACAACATCCAGCTACATAAGATTTTGTTGTCCTTCAAGGGAGCGTTATGAGATAGATATGAATTCTGCATTTAAATATGAGAATTACGTGTATGGCAACTCACATGCTCAGCTGTAGGTGTCGTACACAGCATTCCAACCTGGTGACAAAGCAAAAACACGTCAGTCAGACTTAAAAAATAAATGAATAAATAAATAAAACTGGGCACAGACAGAGCTCTGCTTGGACAAACCAGACATGCAGGACATAACAATAACAAAAAAAGAAAAAAACTACAACACAAGTAGTATAGCTACTTGGAACAAATATTATGACAGCAATGTGATCTCAGCTAACAACAACATTCTCCTACTCTGCCACATCAGCTCATGGATGTCTGAGTTTTATTAACAAGCTTAGTGTGGAAGCCAAAAGAAAACAACAATAATGCTCCCTTTGTTGAAGCAAAATCAGTGCCAAGGACACACAATTTCCCCTGCAAGTGAAAGCAAACCCCAGACTGAGCAGTCACTGAGCAGTACCAGGCTCGTGCACAGCGTCGGCTCTTTCCCTGTGGCTTTCAGTTCTGCCGCGGCTTCTTCGTGACCCTGTGTGAGTGTGTTGGCTGCAGCTGTTCGTGAGTTTGGACTTCCCCCTAGAGCTGCTGCGAGCTGCGCTTCCAGTTCCGTAATGCGCTGGTTCTCCTTTTCCAGCCGCACCTTCCCTAACTGGGCCTCCAGCAGCCAATGCTCCTTCTCCTGCTCCAGCCGAGCAATCTTCTCCTGGCTCTGCTGCACCTGCAGGATGCCAACGGGGAGAGGAAAGGAGTGGAGCGTGAGCTTGTGGAAAGAGGGCCAAGCAAAGGCTGGGAGAAGTAAAAGGGCAACAATATTTAAGAAGAAAAGGGGGAAAACTATATAATAATCCTTGTTGAGTTTAATATGGCTTTATACTTGTATTAGTAAACTTGGTGATAAAGTGACAAAGTTATGCTCAGGCCAGGACTAGCCAGGCTCCCTAACAAGCAGCTGTCTACACCTCAGATAATACATCACATGACCATGACCAAGACAGGAAGATGCAGTTTTTTCTGTATTTTTATGACCAAATTTTCCATCTCTCTGTATTTTTACCTGCTGAGTGAGACCTTCTCTGCTCTCAGTGGAGCTGGTAAGTATACGACGGTTTGACAGGGCTTCTCTGTATGGAACAGACTGTGGCTTGGCCTAAAGAGATGAACAAAACAATAGCAAAATAAGAGAACATAATAGGAGTCATTTATTTATCATTAAAAAAATTGTAATATTTATAAAGAACGGTAACTCTTCAGATGTGGGCTTAAGATAATACTCAAAATGATTAAAGGGAAAAATTTAAAAAAGAATCATAAAATACAAATTCTGTAAAAACAGATCAAAACATTAAAAAGATATAAAATGTAGATATAAGATTATCTTAAAGATGAAATAGTTACAAAAACTCTCTTAATGTTTTTGAAAAAAACATTACAAATCAGTTGTTTTTAATCTCACTGAGCAGAGTGATCTAAAGTCTGTAAGTTGAAAGGCTTCAGTGTTTCCTACAGATTCAAATCCTATTTGTAGTGGGGAGACATGCGCATGCATATATGTGGTATAAGTTTTTCCTCTGCAGATATTTTATTTGCCAAGTACTCTGTGACAAGTAAATAACTCAGCAACTCTGCTGCTCCAGCGGGTTTCTCCTGCGAATGAACTCCAACTCCACCGTCTTGGACTGCAGCTGGTGACGGTAGCCCTAGCTCTGCAGGTCAGCGCAAAGGAACATGAACCAGTTCTCCACCTGCTGCAAATTCCGATTAGAGCAGCCCGCCAGCTCAGGGAGGCTCTCCAGGGCAGCAGGGGAGAAGACTACTGCTCCTGCACTGCCAGCTGCAGCACAAGACGGAGGAGTTGGAGTCCAACCGCAAGACAAGATCCCCTTTGAGAAGGCAGCTACATGATATTAAGGACCGCTACAACAGCAGCCTGGCCGGCAAGCCAGCCAGTAGGGAAAACATGAAATAGGAAAGATCAGTGGGTTAGCAGTAACTTTCAAAATACAACGATCAAGCAACCTCCCAATTTAAATATAAAATGCAAAAAGCAGTTGACTAATATAACAGGGCAGCCATTACTATACATGGGCAGCCAGCCCAAATACAGACCATTTATGGAAAACAGGAAGAGAACTTGGAATAAAATGCTACACATACTAACCTTTTTAATAGCTTGGATATAGGCTGTTGCTTTCTTTTTGTTGGCCAACATACTCTCTGCTTGCACGGGGTTAAGAGCTGTTGTGCTACCTCTTGGACTGTAGCCTGATGATGTGAAGAAGTCCAAGTTGTTGCTGAAGAAAGTGGCAATCTGCAGCAAGTTATAGTGATATCATACATCAGATCAGTCAAACAAAAGAGATCTTTGCAGCTTCCTCAGCTGAAGAAACCCTGATACTCAGCATTCTGTTTACCCTGAGATTAACCAGTGTGCTTACAGCAGAGAGCCAATTCCACCACCAAGTGTTCAGGAAGATAAATGTTGGGAGCAATTAAGCCTTTGCCTGCTTCCAAAATGCAGCTCACTCCACAATTTGCGGCTGTGCTGCAAACCAGTGGAGTGTCTTCCCATCAGCACACACATCTCGGCCGGCAATTCACTTGATTCACAAAAATCATTTATCCCTGTGCGCTTACTGGGGAGCAGCTGTACAGACTGCAATTTGGACAGTATCTTTCAACATTTAACCGCTGCCCACCTGAGTCCTGCAGTTCTCTGTTCTTCCATTTGTGGCAATTTACCAATGTGATCCAGTTGCAGTGACAACTCACTGCTACTTACAATTAAGTGTTTATGCATTGCAGCTAACAGAGAAGCCCCCCCACTCCCTAAACATATGATATAGGAAATATAAACCCAGCTGCCGGCTGCCCCCTGTTGGCCATACCTTGCCAGTGCAGTTGGTTAGAGAACAGAGAGATCCCAGCAGGCACTCTGTGGTGGTACAGAGCTTTTGGGTGATGGTGGGGAGCTCCTGCTCAATGACAGCCTTCTGGTTGTAATGCTTTGACATCTCTGGACACACAGGGACCAAAAAGAACAGGAGATGCATTTGCATTGGCTTTAAATTCTTTCTTCAATGTAATAAGTGTGGCATCTTTTGAGATCACTGACCAGTGTTTTAGTGACAACCTACAGATTTTCACAACATTCTCATATGCTAAAACTGCAGGATTTGAATGAACACTTTGCTGTAACGTCTATGAATGAAGTCCATGAGGAAACTGTCATACTGTGCACGAAAAGCAATGTCGAACAGTGCCGCCCACCTTTCACGGCATCATGAAGACTGTGTAGGCAGGCAGCCAGCTGGGTGAAGACAGCCGATGTGTTGCTCTGTGGCATGGCATCCTGCTGAACACCTGAGACACATGGCACACATTTGTGAAACATGTCTACTCATCACTTCGCAAACCCTCTCCTGTATTTAAAGGTCAGCAAATTCCCTATTTCTTCAAGGAAACAGTTATTTAAATTAATATGTAAATAATGACTCCAGTGTAGTACTGACTAAAAGCTCTTAGGCAAAAAGAGCTCAAATGTTGTGTGATAACCTACTGGGTAAGGCCAAAAGGTTAATGTAGTTCTGCAGTTTCTCAAACACAGATGTCACTCGCTTGATGTCACTCTGCAACTCCTGGTTTTTCGCAGTAAGGGCAGCAGTACAAAGAGGTGCCTCGCACTCTTCTTCAAGGCTGAAAGGAGAAGACACCCATCACAATAGCCTCCTCCATTCTATTTGTCTATCTCTCACACACTCACACACACACACACACACACACAGTGCTGACCTTTTTAACTGATAAGGAAGAATCTTTAGCAGAAAGTGGATGTATGAGGAGAAGTTATCAGCGAAATTCTTCAGCTTGACCACAGTTTCCTTTAATTAAACAATAATTTTAAAAAAAAGAAAGAAAAAAAGCACACTTATTGTCAATTCTTTTTTTCTCAAAACAAGCATCTGAATCCCCCTGTCCGAAACGCACCAGTACTGTGACAGTGTCCTCTGTGATGCTTTGGTATAACTGGAGAAAGCTGTCCTCCAGGGGGCGTACATAGGCTGCATTCTCATGTAGGTACTGAGAAAACTGGTGTGAGAGAAGAAATATAGGTCCAACTTTATGCAATACACCTCCATATGTGGTACCAGCATACATTATATTTGGCAGATTGTAATTCTCCTGTATGACTACCTCACCTTTTGGTTCAGAGGGGAGATGGGCTCAATGGAGGAGTCCAGGGGATAGATGTGTACCCTCTGCTCTGTGTAGGAGTGGAAGTTCAACAGAGCCGCCACCAGGTCCTGGATGAAGCTCAGTGCCTGGCCTGCCACATCCCGGGCCTTCAGCTGAAACACAGCACAATTCACAGATCACCATTTTGTTACCCTTTCTAACAAACGCAACTTCATGACTCAGTCTGCTACATACTGCATTGTAATGTGTCTTATTGTTATCCCTACATTGGCATATATTAAATATATTTAAAAGTGGTTACTTGAGATGTAAATCTGTATTTACAAACACCCAAATGTGCTGGTTTTCTCACTTACCTGGTGCCTTCGATTGTGTGATGGCACGTTTAGGCTGTTGTAGTCGCTAAATTCTGCAGAGATGGAGGAGGGGAAAAAAAGCATGTAAACTAGAGCAGAACCTCAACCCCCGCAATGAACTTTACTGACTTGACAAACACAGTTTAATTGGTTGCGCCTCCAGCCTCCGTCGGTGCAATATTACAGTTGGGTGTAGCGTTACATTGTTTACTCCAGGGCAGCGTGTTGTTAGAGTATCACTGACAAAGACGTAAATGTTCTCAGATAGTACCAGATACTCACTGGTGTCATTGAAGGGCACTTTCTCCTGGATAACACTGCTGCTTTGTTTCACCTGTCTGTTCAGCTCCGACTGGCACCGCCTCAACTGCTGCTGACTGAAGAGGGAGACCAAAGAAGTGCTGAGTGGATTCAAACATGCATTTCAAGTCTGGGAGTAAAACTACAATGTTCAGAAATGTGTACTGCATATTTGCATCATGGCCCTTGAAAATATAATATTCACATATCTTGAATTTGCCACGGTCATTTTAACACTCGCACTGATCTTGTTATTGTTTGGTGCTGAACAATGTTCTAATTATGTAAAGACACTGCCTGCAAAAAACCTCAGCGCCAACTCTTTGGATTTTATCTATCATGTCACACTGAAGGATCAAATTATTCAATTAATAAAGTGTGTATGTACCAGTCTTCTGTTCGCATTCTGCACTCTTTTGTTTCCCTCTCCAGAGTTTGTGCTTTCACCTGAATCAACAAAGAAAAAATACACATTTAAAAAAAAAAAAAGTTATCAAAACTGGCAATCATGTAACGGTTATCCTGCAGAGCCTTACCTCTAAACGTGCTTTGTCACTCTGCAGCCTCTCAATTGTTTCTACATACTTTGTGGTGAGCCCGTCCACGACAGCCTGGTGCTGCTCGGCATCTTTCTCCAGCTTCTCTAGCCGTGCCCTCAGCTCAGTCTCTGTCTTCTTGTGCTGCTCATCTGCTTCGTAAAACTAACAAGTGCACAGCAGGAAACAGACCCTTCACATGCATACAAGGCCTCTGCTGTACATTCATTGTCAAATCTGTATAATGTATAATCTGTATAAATATATATATAGCATAAACACAGCATGGCTGCCTACTTGGATGTGAAGTCGCTCATTTTCTTCAATCTTTTTCTGCAGGTCCTCATCAAAAACACTCTGGGTTTGCAGGCCATGCTGTGAAGGAGAGTCTCCTTTACTCTGGAGGAGATGGGGGCTGTTAGTGATCAATTCGCTTGACAAACAGTGTGTAACCAAAAAAATAAAAAATACACTCTGTTCCCTCTACCCAAGCGTGTAAGCCACTCCCATGTTTTCCCCTTTCCCCCCATGATCACCTTCCCCTTTTTGCTCTTGGCTTCACAAGTAACCAGCTCCTCTTGTAACAGCTCCACCCTCTTGGCCAACTGCTGGTTCCTGAAGCTTAGACTGTCCATCTCCTGCTCCTGCTTTCTCAGGCTCTGGTCTCTTTGCTTCAACTGCTCCTAATGACAGACAAAAATGACAATACTGAATAACACATGTAAACAAATCTCAAATCTTCCAAACAACATGACATCATTCTGTTGTCACTGTGCGACAGCAACATAACTGATGGTAACACTGTAACAAGTACCAGTCAGAATTGGTGATCATCTGGATTTGGGTTACAAATATGAAAACTTGCTTATAATGCATCTTCAATACATCTTTCTTTTTTTATACATCACTGTACCTTTAGTGAGGCAGAGTTGGCCTGTTCATCCACAACTGCCTTCTTCAGCACTTGGTTCTGGGCACGAAGCTGTGAAAAAACACAGAGTAAAATATTAAGATGTAAAAGAGCATAAATCACTGTCAAGAGTAAAATTAAATAAAGAGTAAATAGTTAAATAAAGAATACACGGCAGATCTCTGCCCTATAATTGTTTGTGGCTTTGACATTTTATTCAATTATATGTAGAAAAAAATCTGAGCGGAGAACGAAATAATATTCTCTGCTGAAATTTTGGCTTCTAATGATGCTGAAAACAAGAAAATTGAGATGAATCCATCCATTAGTGTGATGCTCTCATTTCTCTTGTGTTATAAATCATGTGACTTTTGCCCCTCCCTAAAAGCCCAAAAATTTAAATATGAGATAAACATGAAGTAGAAACTCACTGTCTGCCAGACTGTCGCATGTGGCATTCCTATTTCAGGGTTTTCTTTTAATATAAATGCACAATGTTTCCAAAGTTATGAGCAATCACAATAAGCAATCATGATCTTTGTATTGACCAAAATAACTGTGATTATTAGAAAAGCCCTAATAAAGAGTCACCACATCTTTCAGAACTCAGTGCTTTTCACTGTAGGATCTGTAGCGTTTAAACCCATGCTTATTACAGCAAAGCGTGTGTGACAGTTACATAGTCAGCACTTCCTGAGCAGGATACACTGCTTGGCTATTTTTTTTTTTTTGGGGGGGGGGGGTGATCAGAGTTGAACAGGAAACGGCTAGCACTCCCCAAGCTGTCAACTGACACAGAAACAAAGGGCACAGCGGCTTTACTGTCACTTATCTGTTTAACCATTAAAAAGGTTTACAGCCTTTGACCAAAAACTATTTTGGTTACTTATAATGTCCAATGAACCATGCAAGAGACTATTATCTACAGCCCAAGTGAAATGCAGCAAAGCCTTCAAACTGCACACAGCATGATAAAAACACCCATATGTGTAGCCTCTGCTGCTTATAAATTTAAGAGGCAGCCTACATCTGCTTTAATCTCCCTTCTGATGGCAGGAGTTATTCCAGGTGAACTGTATGTGTACACTTAGTTTCAGCTATTCCCAATAAAGTAAGCTCTAAGATCTAAGCTGAGTGTATGTCTTTGACAAGCTGACAAGCTGGTCCGACCCCCCCCCCCACACACACACACACACACACAAACACACAAACAAATACATGACAAGAAAACAATCGAGTGTTATTTGCCTTTGAGTTCGGATGCACGCAAGGCAGAAACACAAGGTAGCTAGCGCCGATAGCACACTATATTGTAGCCTCGTTAGCAATGACAGGTAAGCCCATTAACACTGAACAGAGGCGGTGTTTTACCTTTGAATACTCCTGTGCCAGCTTGCTGTATTTTGTCTGCAGGTCTGTAACGTTAGCCATGGCGACGCTATCCAATCGCTAACCGCAGATGCTGGAAAACTTAATTTCGAGTAGCCGAGCTGTCCGGCTAGCTTAGTGTGCAGTTCACGGTGTCAGTTACTTGAAATGTTGACGTCGGACACGGTGAGCTGTAACCTGGCTAACTCAGGTTGTCTGGCCCACTGGTATAATTTCCTAATCCAAGAAGAAGGCTTCTTCCGCTGCTTGTGAGAACTGACCTCGGGTACATTGTGACAGGGGGGCTGTCATCAGTCCCGGAAAATAAACTGGACAGCAGTCAACAGTTTATTCCAACCTGGCAGTAATGTTCTTTTTTAAAAAAAGTTAGCACTAGTAGCACCGACAGAGCCTGCTAGCGAAGCGAAGCGGCTATGTAGCAAAACAAACCCCGACGAGGAGCGACACATGTAGGTGGTTTGATCTGACAGGAGCCGGGTAACCCGCGGCGTCCGCAAATCCAATTAGAGAGGCAAGGTAGCTGCTGCCGAGCTAGCAAAACAGCCCTAAATCCCCATTTATCTGCAGGAATACTTTCATTTTTTAGCTAACCCGCAAAATCCTCCTGAAGTCTAAGCCGACGAGAGGCGAGCACAGAGGTCAAAGTGCAGAAAACAGAGAAGAGGGGAGCTGGAGAGAGCAGTACGCCGCCTAGCGTTTGAAGGTCCACATAGCTAGGTAAATAGATGGGGTAACAAGGGCCCTGGAGGTAAGAGGGGCCCCTCCTCTGCATGATACTGGATGTTCATATTCTCAGAGTTACAGTAAAGTGGACATATTATAAGAGTTCTGCTATATTTTTTAAGTCATGATTCTATCTTGTGACCCAAAGCCCAACTTTCTATATTCCTTATGAATGTCTGTGTAGGTTCTCAGTCATCCAGGTCATAGTGTTAGATTCCAGACATTCCTTATGAATTGAATTTTAGCTCTGCAATTATTTACTCCGTCATTTTACACTCCGCTGACTGAAACAGACTCCTTTTCTGAAAAGTTTTGCTGGCAGAAGGGCATGATGGCAAATATACAGCACTTGTACTTCCTGACCTTGCTCCCTGTCATTTGTGCAAAATACCCTGCTGGCATCAGCTTTTGTTTGTCCGTTTGTTTTTCGGTGAATGTCTTACAGAGTAGTTAGCTGGTGCAGCAGGATTTTGAATTACGTTTAGCAAGCAGAGGGGAAAAAAGTGGTGCTCAAAAGAGGAAGGAGAGACAAGAACAGGATGAGTATACTGCCAGGACTTTGGGCAGCATTATCGATGATTTTGCTGAGTGCATTGCACAAAAGTTGAAGTTCTGCTTTGTGTTTTCTGTAAAAGACTGAAACATTGTTACCACTTGTATGTTGATGTAAGGCACTCTTACTGTGAAATGTGTGTGACGCATCTAAAAGCCGGTCCACTGGAAATCAGTTTGTGAGGATCTGTGGTCGTCTGGGCTTCTCTCCTTGATTCTGGTTTAAAAAAAAAAAAAAAAAGCTTTTATATATTAAAGTTGTGTTTGTTACTTTAGCAAGGCTAAATCTGTCTGGGGCTCATGGTAGCCTAGTTGAAGAAGATAGTGATTTTGTAGTATAAGCTTAGATAAACCTGTCCATTCCCCTGAACCGCTGACTGCAGTTGTCCATGGTGCTGATCAAAATCTGGAATGATGCCACTGATATTATTGATTATTGATATATGCTATTATTTCTGCCCTTACTGAGTGTGAGAGAGAGAGTGAGAAGCTGTGTTTGCTCTGATACAACGTAGTAGCAAGGGCCCAAAGATGCGGTTGTTACACCCATGTATGTATGTATGTAAGTAGATGTACTTTTATTCAAGTAAGAATGCAGCATGTTTATACCCCTTTATGTGTGGTTTTTCATTTGATTGCTTGTCCAGATGTTTCAAAACATCCACAATTTCCATTGGATGCAGTTCCTTTCTCCCGACTGTAGCCTACACAAAGACACTTTACATTATCATGACATCCTCCCTCTCCTTTTAGCTGCCCATTAGGAGACCTAATGCCATTTACAATAAAATGCTGTGATAAATTATTTACTGCCTAGGGTTTTTTTTAGCGGTTGCGCATGTGTTGCATTAACAGAAACAAGGTCCGACATCACAAGCGGGTTGTAGCACTGTCAAGGATGTGATTTCCCTTTAAAACGCACATGACCTCATTTAGACCAGAAGTGAAATGACATGTTGCTAATGCATCCATCATTGCCCAAATCCTACGCGATTAATTTCACCTAATCCATAATAATCTCTTTAGATTTTCAGCCGCATACTATTTCTTTATTTCCTCCGCTGGCGTCTCAGCCATTAGTGATCTTAAATGCATGTATACGTGCAAAACACAAACTCTCTCACACGCACACCACAGCCAGTGTCTCCAGCATTGTCTGGTTGCCTGGCAACTGTCGGCGTGGCGTGGTTGCTAGGGGCGTGTGGGAGAGGGGTGGGGGGTGATGCTGCTCTGATTTCCAGCTGAATTGAGGCAGTCAGTAGGGAGAAGTCCCCCCCCCTGCCTGCTTTCCCCATCGACACACAGGACTCTATTGAACAATAGAGCTGTGCCAGTGGGCCTGAGGCTAGTCAGACAAGCCCTTGTTCAGGGTCACACTGTGTTCATCCCACAGTCCTCCATGACTAATTAACTTACAGCAAAGAGTGTCGTTAGCACATCTGATGATGCATCCATCACTGGCGCAGCCCTGGAATTTACATTAATGTGAGGTGCACTTCTGGCAGTCTGCCATTTAAAAAGAAAAAAAACCCAAAAAACAACATGAAGCAGAGAGAGGGAAAGTGTCGTGGTGCTGCCATACTTAGTGCTGAGCAAAGAAGGTGCAGTCAAAAGGAAGTGCCGGCCTTGGTGGGAGAGATCTGCCAGATGTTAGCACATTTATGTGAAAACCAGAGAACCGCAGAGCCAAAGACCGCTGATCTCGTGGCTTTCACAGCAGGTGGCAAGATTGATCCAAAAATTCTGCAAAACCGTATCAGGTAATAAGATGCTCAAGTCAAGCCGCGTCTCACGCCAGGATAAAGAGATTCACACAGCGATAACAAGAACAGGTTTTTATTAATATTTTTGTAATACCATATATAATGCAATTGCATATCTTTGGCGAAAATAAATCTTATAAACATTTTTATCAACAGAGGTTAGCATACAAAAACCAAAAGGTGTGTCGGTCCAGTGGACATGGCAGACAACTGACACGAACTCATACTGGGTTGGCAGCTTTGTCAAATGCAAGAAAATGCTCATCACACCCACAGGAAATTAGGAAATGCAACAGAATCACATAATTAATATTTAATAACAGCTGTTGAGCAATAAGGGAACTGGGTTTGGAGTTGTGCAAGTCCTGGGACCCAGAAATGTTTAAGTAGCTCATCCACAGATCAACTCACTGACTCAGCGTCACCTTGAGACCAACATCTCTTTTATTTTGCAAGTGCTACAGAAAGGATGAGGGAGATTTTTACGTTTCCTCTACGAGCCTCTCCATAATTCCTCTGCAGCTGTCTCGACACTCAGAATGTACGTCTGAAACTACACAGCAGCTGCCTGGAGACTGAGTTACTCAGATCCAGTTTTACAGTGATATTCAAAACATTCAATAACAAAACCTGGAAGCATGATTTATGGGTGGCAGTACTTTTATAAATGACTAATCTGCGATGAGAATGGCAGCTAATCTTCAGTTTTTGACTACTTAAGTCATAATACCTAAACAAAAACCATATGATTATATCAGCCCCATAGAACTTCTACAGTGCATGGGGGTGTGTGTGTGGGGGGGGGGGGCATCAATCTTAAATTTATCTATGCCCCAGCTGTACATGGATTTGGCAACAAAAAAGGTTTCAGGATCAATGTTAATTAACTGTTTACTATCCAGCCTAACAAAAAGCAAAACAAAAACATCAAGAAAACCTGGCAGTCATGATTAAATTGAAAACACACCCGCTCTAAAGACAACAGACATTGGCAAAATACTTAATCACTGTAACAAAAGAAAGGGGGGGGGATAGTGAAATAGTATTGCTGAAAATAAACAAGGAGAAAAACAAAATAGTTATTAAAGAGTTCACAGAGTGAGGGGAAAAAAAACGTGCCTAGTCATTTGTTTCGATGACCAGTAACTGATAGAGTATGCATTCAAAAATAAATCCCATAAATTAAAGTCATAAATAAGGTGTTGATTAATGAACAATTTGTTCTTTTTTCTTTTTTTTCACAGCTAAACAAGACCAGTGTATGCACTCAGTATCATTTTCTGAGAACTGCAGCTTAGTCTGCAAAGAGCAGTTCCCACTCTAAAGCGACAAATGTAAACCAAAGGATTGGTTATGTCAATGCACTGACCAGAGTCATCTCCCGTTTCCTGATTCAGAAAACTCCAGATCACAAATACAGTGTGGCAGCAGGGGGGGTGGGGGGGTGGGGGTCAGATACATAGTGATCACGGCCGTTCGCAGTTTTACATCAGTGGCACAAGAAAATGTTTTGGCACCGACCATGCAGTCACAATGACACTATGTGATCTAGTACAGTGGGAAGAAATATGTTTTCCAGTTTGTTATCCTAGTACTCATCTATGCTACTGTTTACTGTACTCTGCTTGTATTTGCTTTGTTTTTATAAAAACAGAAAACTGTGGCCCTCTAGGCAAGTGGCTCGCAACTTCCCCTCAGAGAACTGCGTGCAATCAACTGACAATACACACTCCATTTCACAGCTTGAGAAGAGAACATGCACTTCCTCATTTTGTTATAGGAGGAAGAGCAAGGACGAAAAAACTAGCAGCCAGCCAAAACTGAGGGCACAGCATAGAGCAACGAGCATCTTCAGCATCTCGCCTGCGAGCAACTGCACGTACAGAGTTCACTTCTTTGTGATTACACAGTCCCCTTCTTGTTCTTTACATTTGTGTGCTCTATGCTGCAAGTCTCTAAATCATCTCAACAGAAAAACAGAAAAAAAAAATAAAATTCACCACACACCTGCCTTCAAGCTGCGAATTAACTTGGCCACAAGATCCACCAACTCAAAATTACCTGTATAACTTAGTAATTTTCTAAAGTACAGGGTATAATAAACAAGGCCAGAGATATAATCAAACTGCAAATCCAAATATTGGAGTGAGACGCAGAGGTAATTTACCATCCGCTCCTTTTCCCCCCTCACCATTAGCCAGCTCTGCGTTCACAAAGCCCAGAAGCAAGCAGAGCAACGAGCAGCTCTACAATACAGCAGTAGCAAGGAGACGTGTCATTACATCAGTATGTTATATTCATCATATTTGTCAGTAGAAGAAAAGTGTTTTAAACTCTTGTCATGACCGCCATCTCACGGCTGGGCTGAAGTCAACATGCACTGTGATATACACACACACACACACACACACAAACAAACAAACGCGCGTGCACGCAAAAAGTAAAATTAATGGGGGGATAACCCATGAACACACAGCGAACACCTGGCATAGCCTGTCACCAAACATGTGAAAATATGTCCTGTGTGCGCACAATAAATGCCACAGATGAATCAAACAGGCTGACAGCATGAGCAGTGGTTTGCAAAGAAAAAAAAAAGTCAACATCCAGCAAAGTCCTAGCTAACTTTGCAACTAAATTTGGCAGTGGGAGAGTAATACTATTTCCACATCTTGCTAATCCTGAAATCGAGTCGATCTCGTGTGTGATAAGTTTAATCGCATAACAAGATAATACTACTCCATTCATTCGCTTAATTGTAAAGTTTAACTAGCATACTTGACTGACAAATGCCACCGTGGAATAATGTCAGGACGTTAAGGTTGAGGATTGATTATTGCATCTCTTTTTTACAAGAGCAGGAACTCCTTTCAAAACAGTGGTATTTTTTTTCTTCTTTAGCACAAAAAAAAAAAAAAAAAAGGAGAAAATTATAACACCAGGAGGTTAGATTTCATCTGTTACAAACATGCACTCGTTCGCTTCATAAATAGATTCACTTGGAAGAGGATACGGGTTTGAAGAGGAAGCATGCAACGCTTTGAGTTATAAAACCAGCTTTCAGCTTTTTTTGTGTTTTTCTTTTTTTGTTGTTGTTTTACTTTTGTGTCACATTTTGTCTTTAAGAGGAAAATTCTTGAGTCACAATCCTCTAATCCAACAGAAGCAGGCAGGTCGTCTTGGATAGGTATTTTGAAGATTCTCCATAGCCCAAACACCCACCCCCAAAAGTTACCCCCGAGTTACTGTATATGGCTTTGTTCTCCTGTGTGAACGATACTATTGCCATACGTTTTGTTGGACAGAGATACTCCCAAAAAAAAAAAAAAAGGCTCAAAATGGCCAATGAATGATCAGATTAGGAGAAGGAGGCACACTGGGACACATGATCAGGGGTCAGAGGTTAGGGTTTCATTGGGTCCAGAGTCTTATGGGGTTAAAAGAAACTTCATTTCCTGTTAAGTTTTGTGCTCTTGACAGTGCGCTTGGAGCCCTCCGTGCAGCTGCGTATACCAGCGAGGTGCAGCAAGGAGCCAGCAGCTTCCTTCAGCTCCTCGTCCAGCTCTGGCTTGACCTCACGTCGTGCCCTCTTGCCAGGGGGCCACTTGACGGCAAGCGGACGTCGAGAAGTCTGGTGAACGCCCCTCTCATCCCAGAGGTCGGAGTCCTCGTCGCTGTGGAAACCCTCGCTGCCGGCGCGGTGAGACTGCCTACGTCCACAGCCCCCTTCGTCCAGAGAGGAAAGAGAGGAAGAGGAGGAGCGGGAAGAGCAGCGCTGCAGGGCTGCGCTGCTGTAGTTGTGGTCCTGCTTTGGATCGCTGCTCACCAGGACAGAGTCAGGTCGAGAGAGGTCCAGAGGGCTGTCAGAATTGCCTGAGGAGAGAAGATGGAAAGCCTGCTAAGTGTACATTCAATGCACAAGGATACGGGATTCCTGAAAGCAGAAAAAAAGAACAACAACAAAAACACGACACTGAACAAGGCACACTGTGGCTTTAACATGTTTTGTTTAATAGTTTAAAACAGAACTAAGATTTGTCATGGCCCAGCAGTGAAAAACATGGTTTAAAAATAGCTTGCTGCATGCATATGAAAGCAGAATTAACATTGGTGGAAAAACTACTAATTTTAGAAAAAACTCAGTAAAAAGAAATGTTTGAGAACTTTTGCAGGGAGTGAAATGAACTTTGTATTGACTAAATAAATCATAATCTAAAGCAGAAGCATTAAAATTAAGTGCGACTTAACTGGTCTTACATTAACAAATTTATGAAGTTATCTGTTAAGGTACTTTTGCCCTGTTAGAAGATCAAGCACTATGATCACTTTTTAAGACCAATGTACATATGTTAAAGGAATATTTCAGTTTCAGGAGAAAAGTAGCTTTATTTGGCAGCCAGATATCAAGATCTGGAACCAGACTTTCTAACAGAAACAAGAAACAGTCCAGCATATAACCCTGCAAAAACACACTGAATTGCTATCGCTATGTTGTGTTTTATATGGATTTTAGATGGATTAAACAAAGAAGATGTAATTTGTGAGGACTGGAGTTGCCAGTGGGTGGACTTCAGCCAAATAAAAGAAAAATGCTAACTGTTTTTCTCCAATTATTAGTCCTTGAACTAAGCAAAATAAGCTAACCAGTTGGTGGCTCTGTTAAGTTCTTTGTACCATGATGACCAAGACTGGGAGAATAATTTTCAAAAGCCAAATATCACACATTCTGACAGCTCAGGGTTAAAGTTGATGGCATTTATAATGCAGTGGGTTTTAAAATGGATGTTTGCAGGAAAACAGCATACAGTTAGGTATGAGTAATGTCCTTGAATCCCTTACTGAGCAAGATTCAGAATTATAGTTGTAAGAGCCAGAGAAATCACCAAAAATAAAAAAGTTTGCAAAGCTTTTAGAGTTTGAAATAAGCATTTTTTCCCATAAAAATGCAGGCTGAGGTTTAATTAGCCACAATTATTGACAAACAATAAACTAACAGCACAGACAGTTGTATGACAAAGGCTGTGTTGGCCTGGTTTCACTCCTACTTATTAAACACCAATTTTTCTTGTTGTAATCCTCAGCCCACCTCTCATGTGGTATTCCCCAGGGGTCTATTCTCGGTCCTTTTTTATTTTCTATCTATATGCTTCCATTGGGTCTGATAATCCATAACACAGTGTTAATTTCCACGATTATGTAGAGGACACACAGCCATTTGTTCCAGTCAGTAGCAAATTGAACATAATCTTAAATCTTATGGCTTATCTCTCTGTGAAATGATGACTGTGACAATACTGGGACTATAAAAAGAGAATATTTCTCCCATATTAGCTTCATTTCATTCCCTCTTAAATCCAGACTTGAAATTAAGATCCTTCTCCTTACCTAGAAAATCTTGAACAATCAGACCCTGTCATATCTTAAAGGCCTCAGAGTACCATATATCCGAACAGAGCACTTGGCTCTCAGACTGCTGGCTTTGTGGTTCCCAGAGTTTATAAAAGTAGAATGGGGTGAAGAGCCTTAAGCTTTCAGGCCATCTTCTATGGAACCAGCTCCCAGTTTGGATATGGGAGACAGACACCCTCTCTACTTTTAAGATTAGGCTTAAAATTTTCCTTTTTTGATAAAGCTTATAGTTAGGGCTTGATCAGGTGACCTTAACCATCAGTTAGTTATGCTGCAAAAGGCTCAGGCTGCTGAGGGGTGCTTCCCATGAAGTACTGAGCATTTCTTCTTCACTCATCTCTTTTCACTGTGTTTATACACCACTACCGCATTTAATCATCTGTAATTGTTAAACTCTGGCTCTCTCTCCCATAGTGTGCCTTTTGTCCTGTCTCCCTCTACCCTCTTAACATTGCAGGGTCTGTACCCTGCAGTATAAATCACCTTGAAGCAACTGTTGTGAATTGGTGCTATATAAATAAAATTGAACTGAAGTGAATGAAATCTGTCCTCCAACTTCAGGAATTCCACTCAAAACCTGGGTGTAATCTTTGACTCCAAGTTTTGTATTGACTCACATATTCCCAAGGCCATAGAGTGATGCTTTCTCCAATTTAGAAATGTTACAGGAGTTAAAACTTTTTTCTTTTTTTTTTAATCTCAAGCAGACCTTGAAAAAGTCCACCCCTGCCATCATTTCATCATGTTTAGACTGCTGTAATTCCTTCAACTCGGGTCTCAGCCAAAAGTTCATCTCCCTTCTCCAGATTGTTCAAAATTCAGCTGCCAGATTTTTAACAAAAATCAAAACAAACGAGACCAAATCACTCCTATCCCGGCTACACTGCACAGGCTTCCTGTTAGACACTGAATTAATTTTAAAATTTCAATTACCTTTAAAGCCTTACATGGACTTGTTCCTACCTACATTAGATTTAGTCAGACCTTATTAACCAAGCCACTGTGCATGCTCTCTAGGTCAGACCCTCCTAACTGTTCCCACAGCCTTCCTCATTACAAAAGGAAATCAGCATTTTCTGTTAGAGGCCCACGGCGTCGAACCTTTAACCAGAGGACCTGAGGTTAGCAAAACCAGTAGTTTCTTTAAACCAATCCTCAAAAACTTTTTACAGAAAGGCTTTTGTAATAGAACACTATTATTATACAATTATTCCCTGTCTACTTCCTGTTTATTTGCATATTAATTTTAGCTTTTGACTATTTGGTTTATTTTTATTGTATTTATTTATCTTATTTGTCATATTAGTCACACTGTTTGTCCAGATTTCATGATATGATTTCATTTGTTTACTTTTTTTATTTTTGAATGTGACAACTAATTTATCGTGTTCTGAAAAACATTTGGTAAATGCTTTGAAACAAATAAAGCTGTATTATTATTATTATTATTTAGTTTTTATTATTACTTTTCTTTAAATAAAGGCAAACTCTGCTTTACTCAAAAAAGGTTGGCGTGAACTATGTTTCAATCACAAGTCTCATGAGACCTTAGAACACTTGCAGAAATATCTACAGTTTACTGATGTGTTTAAATGCCCCCTATTAGAAAAATACTGAATAAGAAAAGTTTTAATCAAAGAAAACCCCAAAAGAAACTCTTCTAGGCCAATGTTCTGTGGACAGATAAGACAAAAGTTGAAGTTTTTGGCAAAAATGCATAATGCCATGTTTGGAGTAAACACCAAAGCTAAGCCCAGCTGTGAAGCATGGTGGAGGGAGCATCATGGTTTGCAGCTGCTTTGCAACAACAGAATTATTGAAAAAGGAGAATGACAATGAGTCCTAACCTTAACCCAACTGAAATCCGGTGGCATGGATGAAACCACTTTGTTTCTCGATCGTTTTGTTGTTGATTATTGTGCTTATTTCATGATGAAAGCTTTTCTTGCTGGGAGAGTCAAGTCACTAAATTCAGGAGGTATGTTATTTGTTTCCGGCTTGTACACTGAGTGATTACACAATGTGTAAAGTGTTTGGGTGCTATCAGTTTGGTCAGATTTTGTCTCTCTGTAATTGTAACTTAGATAAAAATAAGGGCACATTCTAGTATTAGACAACACAGACATTCTAGTGATTCGAAGGGGTTCAAACTTTTCCTTGCAGCTGTGTACATCACAATTTAAACACACACAAAATAAAAGAAAATTTAAGCAGTGACATGGTGGTATGTCAGGGGTTGGAAACAAAAAGCTAAAAGAAAAGGTGAAAGTATGGCTACTTGTAGGTTGTCTTACATGGGTCAACGTGGTGCCCAGGGGCAGAGTTTAAGAGCATCATGGCAGTGGCAGCATCAATGTCAGACTCTGGAAGAGGAGAGAACATGCATGATGGTCAGTCCTACGATGTGAAAGCATGGTAGCATGGCATCTCTACTAGGACTGGGTGGACTGGGCTCCTTCATTACTTTTAAACGACACACTCAGTGATCCAATCAGTGCTTACTGAATGAACTGGATATGCCAAGGACTCACGAAAACAAATCAGAGAGTAAATATAAGCCCGTGATTTTCAGAATGCATCCGATCTCATGAGATCTGACAAAGTGTCTGAAAGCCTCACAGCTCACTTCTGGGGCTCTAAATTATTAATGATTACAGTGAGACTTGAGTGCTCGACACTGAGCACCAGCAGAACCTCTGCTTGTCGTCAAGGTTACAAATCCAAGAGGCGGGGCGGTGGGGAGTGGGGGGCTCTCAACATTATGGTCAACATGAGGCATCAATGATTTGAAAGCAACAAATCAAACCAAGAGCTGAGCATAAACGCACAGTGATGCTGAATGTTCTGGGACTGAAATGTGCAAAAGGCAACATAATCAAAACAGTGCACAAACACAAGCTAACAAAACTGCTCTGTACACATCTGCACATTACTGCTGAGCAAACAGCTTACAAATATGAAAACTTAGATTAGTTTGCTTTTCTCTCACCTTTGAATGAGCAACCTTGTAGAAAGAGATGACGAGGGGGTGAGGAGGCACTGCAGAAAGTAAACAAAGGACACCAAGAGTCAGATGATACGTTTGTTTAGATAGAAAAGTCAAACTCTGGTCCTTCAAAATGTTTTTTTTCTTTTTTAAAAAAAGAGTTTATTATCAAATAATTTAAAATGACTAGAAACCTGTTAAGATAACATTTCCTCAAATAAAGTGAGAATAATTTAAAAGCCAGGTAAAGACTGCCCCCCCCGCAAAATACAGACCAGGAGAAAAAGTTACAATCCTATGGCTGCTGCATATGGCATGCCTGCAAATGTTTCACAATAAAAGCCCCATTAATAAAGTATGGGTTCTGTCCACTAAAATGCTAGGGGTTTTTAATTTGAAACAGTTATGTGAAGCATTTGTACTTGTAGCTTCACAGCGGGGGGTAGTATTGGAGATGTTCTAGGTTTGCAGTAGCTCTAGTAGTTCTATTAAAATAAATTGTTTTCCTATTATGTTTACAGATCAATTACTCATGTTGAGGTGTTAATTAAATTTAGCAAAGTTATGACATTGAGACAGTAGTAAGTAACTGGTTTGATGTGTTTGTGTGGAGAATGATCTTCTTGTTGTTAAAATAAAAGGTTGTTACAGAGAGACAAAGTATTGTGCTGCTGCCTGTCACAGGTGAGTCATCACTCACTATGATACAGTAAGTGTGTTGATGTAACTCTAAAGGAGCTAATGGAAGCTTATTGGAGTTGGTATGTGACCAGGCTCACTTTTTCTAATCATACAGAAGGTCTTCTAATACCAGCTTGCTCTGAATAAAGGCTCACTGCCTTTTGCAGTTCAGATAAATATGGCATTCTCTGCTAATAATATTAAGTCCAAGTCCTTGTGAAATATATTTGAGACAAGGTTGATCAAGCTAAAGCTCGCTTGATTGAGAGAGTGAGGACCGCTTACCTGGGTGGGGAGGCGGGTGGTGTGCAGAAGGCATGTGCGGCTGGGAAGTGCTGCTTCTTAAGTGCTTGAATTAGGTTGGGGCGGTACTCTGGGTCAACACACCAGAGAGAACCTTTTCCATTGGCCTGTAGGACAAAGCAGGAACAGTCAAATCTCTACACCCCTGTTACCTGCCAGAAACTTCATGTAAGAAACTGAGGTGACAAATAAATCTAGGTGGAAAACAAAGGGGGGGGGGGTCCTAAGCATTATAGTTTTGTCAATATGTTTGTCGGGGTGTTGTTATTTTGATTGGTCTTTCATTGGTATTTCATATCACAGGTGTTTCACACCAGAAGTTAAAGGGAGGTGATCTAATGATCTTGCACAATAAATACCCTGTCATACGGTCTTCCTTTTCAGTGATGGGATCTTATCCTGCTGCCTAAACATTCCTCCTCTCCATGAAATAAGCAAAAGCTGGTGTGTCACTTATTTTGTTAAACTCAAGAGAACATGGCCAATAAAGAACAGTAGCAGACAGAACAACATCCTGAAACACCAAAAAGGCAGTAGCAGCATGCTCGCTCAGGCTGTTCAGAAACAAAACAAATAAATACATAAAAAAAACTCCAAGCACAACCCCCCCCCCCAAAAAAAAACAGGCTGCAAAGGTTTGTGAGTTTGGCCTTTAGATAAATTAACATGCTTTGTCACTATATACAAGTAAATATTTGAATGCTAACTTTTAGCCAGATTACCCACACCTAGTCACTGAAGCCTTACAAACTACACGTAATTCCTACTTCAACAAATTTAACACATTACTGATTATTTTAAAGGAAGCTTTGTTTATCTTTCTGTTTGGTAGCTTACAATCTTTTTCACTACTTTGCTGCAGAATAGTGCAGAACAAGCAGCAGGGATATATGTGTCCCATTGCCAAAAAGCACGTGTACCAGGTATGTGTGTCCCCATGCACGATATAAACAAAACAGGGCCCACAACTAGTGGTGATAATAATCCACAGGGTACCTTTAAAGACTTAATGAGGACTTGGAAATCAATTTGGGTGATCTGTATGGCTGAGTAATTGCAGAGCACTACAAATGACAAGATCATCATTTATCAGGGAAAAAGTCAAGTGTGACTCGAACCTTTTAGAGATTAGTCACTGTGGAAATACACTTCATTTCCAAATCACTTTTCAATTATAAGCTTCACAGCGCCTTTTAGACACGACATGCACAAACTGCGATATTGAAAATTTTTTGAGAATTCTGGAAATGTTCTGTCAAAGCTGGTAGAACTACAGTGACAGCAGCAATGATTCAAATGGCATTACAGTCCCCCACAAAACACTGAAAAAAACAGCAAATACCAAACTTAAGAACAAAACAGCCTTTACAATAAGAGTAAAATTTTACTCAACAGCTCTGTGTGAAGAACGAATGTGTCGGCTGGTGATGTGTGCACATTTGTGTGTGTGTGTCACTTTATCTGATAGTGGCGTATTCTTGCCCAGTCTGGGAGAATAGAGCGAGGGAGGGAGGAGAATAACCTTGACTCAGATTACCAACCAGCCCTGATGCAGGAAGAAGGAAATGTCTCCATAGCAACGGAAACCACCAGCCAGTGTCATGTGAAACTGGTGCTAGAGTCTCAGCAGACGAAGGGCTCATGCTATGCACCTGCATGCTAAGCAGACTACACCACACCGTGTTGCTACAGACTGAGCGCAAACTGCCATTCCCACCCAAGATGGGCAAATATCAGGTCTTAGCCAGACCCGGCCTTGACCGCAGGGGTTCAAACCACATCCTTCCACAATATTAAAAGTCTAATGATAAACTGACTTCATGGGTGTTTTGAAGGTATTGTGTCACCACTGTTTACCGTAACACAGAAGTATACATAATTCCACTCCTCCGTGCTTTGTCCACACACTACTTCATACTAAAAATGATAATTACAGCTATTGGCGAGTAAATTCACAGTTCTACACCCCACTTTTCAAGTCACAGAAACGTGTGCACCGTATATGCAGTATGTGTTTGTCCCCTTGTTACAGGCATGTGAACATGAGTAGGTCAGCTTCTCTTTTTTTTTTCTCTCTTTGCAGCCACTACTTATAGAAACACAAGCTACCATAAATGATCTGCATGTGTGCTAGAACCAGGTAGACAAAAAT
This sequence comes from Pterophyllum scalare, assembly GCA_024447675.2. Classification (NCBI taxonomy): domain Eukaryota; kingdom Metazoa; phylum Chordata; class Actinopteri; order Cichliformes; family Cichlidae; genus Pterophyllum; species Pterophyllum scalare. The sequence continues at coordinate 61,614 of JAMQGT020003884.1, forward strand.
TGTTCTTTGTGCACTTTCAGCACTTAAGGTCACGTTTGCTTCCTTTGTGCAGTGTGACATTTAGGGTTCTGATTGTGGGAGGCTTCTCTCTAGCTGCACTACCTTGAAGTGCTTCAAAAGATATTGTCCTATCTCAGTGTGCGGTGTTTGCATATCCTCTGGAGGAGTATTTGTGACCTTGACTGGATTCCACCCTTATCATAGCAGAGTCAGAGGTCCCTGCAGCTGTGTTAAAGTCCCACACAATGTCACATGAGCCACATGGCAGCTTCACACTGTAGCACACTGTTCGCTAACAGTGCTAAACAAAGCAAACACTAGTACACTGTAACTGTTAATGTCACATCAAATAGATGCATGCTGACAACTACAGAAGGACAACTCCAAATCTATGTGAAGTGTGTAAAAGCTTAAAGTCGCTTTGCTAACCTACCTTTCCCAAACTCCTTTCAACCTTGCGGAAGCATTTGTTCAGAGACAAGTTGTGACGAACTGAGTTCTTCCAGCCAGTGGGAGCATTGGAGAAATAAGGGAAGTGCTCGAGTATCCAGCCGTAGATTTCTTTAACAGGCAATGACTTGCTGGGAGACTGCTCGATGGCCATGTAGATGAGCAGGGAAAATGAGAAAGGCGGTTTCGACTTCAACGAATCCCGCTCCCTGCCTCTGCTGTGTGATGAAGATGAGGAGGAGGATGATGAAGGGCCCTGGTTGGACCCATAGTCTCCTTCTATGTCAAAAAGGGGGCTGCCGCTTGTCTGAGCTTCAGGGCCCCCTAGAGTAAAGTTCTGAAGCAGGTTCTCGTGGAGCCAGTTGAGGTTGGTAAGCTCCTCATCCTCAGTACCTCCTGTACGATCCACACTAGTTGCCAACGGACTGGATGCGCACTCCGCCTCGGGCAGTGTTCCCACACCACAAACACCTCTGAGCCCTGCCCGCTCCTCTTGCATACCCGGAATTTCCGTTTTCTTATCTGGTGACATCCCAATAATTGGACCCATTAAATCAAAGAGGTCTGGAGAGAAAGAAAAAAGAAGGTTGTTAATGTAAAACAGTTGTAAAACAAGACAACAACAACAAAAAAAGAAATCCTACTTTTTTCTTATGGTAAAATAATTTAAAAGCAAAGTTTGCAGTATGATATAACTCAAAGTGACATTTTGGAGGGATGTGCTCTTCCAAGCATTGGTCTTGTTTTCTTAAGTTTCCCTGGGGGCACACCTCCTGTAGCTGTCTGCCTCTATTGCAATTCATGGCCCTCTCACTGCCCCTCTCCTCTGTGCCTGCCGAGGGCCTAGAGGCTCTCAGCTCCTCCCCCCTCCTCTTGACTCCAGGCGAGGACCTTCGAGGACATCCACTCAAGTAAGTGAACTGACTTAAGGCTCCACTCCTCAACGCCTACCTCATTTCAGGCAAGACCCAGCTGCTCGTTATGTGTAAATGAGCATGAAACCAGTCAGTGACTGCAGGAATAAGTGGATGGACTCCATCTTAAAGAGTGGATGGCTCTTACAGACCAAAATGCATTCATCTAGGATCAAGTCTCCATTTGTTGCACGCCATATTAAGTTGTGTAAAGCGGCTACAAACCCAAAAGTTGTCAGTCATTTAACAGCGCAGGGATATTCAATATGCCAGAGCGCTTTATCATTAACAAAATAAACCCAAGTGCACTTATTGATACTTTTATTTTAAAAACATGAGCTTTGAAGAAGGCTTTTATCTTAAACGGCACAGTTTTAGTTGAAGCTACAGCGAGAAATGATCTTGCCAACAGACAAACCTACATTACCGCACCGCCGAGAAAAAATAAATAAGTAAATATAAATCTCACCAATTCTGTAAAACCACAAAACACAAGCACTGGTTTGTGTGGAGTGCTTATTGTGTTTTGGTGTTATGTGAATAAAATTGAATCAACTTGCTTGTTGAGGCCAAGAGCGCAAAGAGATCACTCTTTGTCTCAGCTCACAACAAGCTTTATGTCCTGGGTGTCACCATGACAACCATGCCATCCCTTCAATTAAGAGGAGAAATCCCACAAGCAAGAATCTATAAGAAAAATAATTAACCCACGCTGGCTGACTGTGGCACACTCAACCACTGAAGATTCTGAAAAGTAATGCTTCCACTGAACCCGTGAGTCTAGAGCAGATGTCCTGGTTCTGTGAGGGTCTAGGGTGTCCTGGATCCAGACCTTAACAGCAATACGACTGGACGGCTGGAGAGGTAAAGGCGCAGCATGGTGGTGGATGGGCATGTCTTTTCATTTCTGTGATAAGAACTGGGTCAAACTCATGTGTTTGCACCGAGGCTAAGACAGGAGTGGGAATGCGCGTACACGCACGCACGCACACACACAAATCAGTTTGTCAAACCCAGTCAGTGTGGACAGGAGGGGGAGAAAGGAGGCATTAGTGCATTTACAAAATGACCTCTAAACTCTCAATAAGCGGATAAACATATAGCAGATGGATGCTATTCTGGTTACAGCCCCAATTCCCCATTTTTGGCCATAACCATGACCCCAACCAGTTTCTTTTGGGGATTGAAAAAGCAGTCATCATTTAGCTTTCCAACTGGGCATGTGGAAGGGTAAATGACCACTAATATGCAATCCCCAGAAGACAATGCACGCCTTGGGAACACACAAACCAAGCCAAGTTGGTCCAAGTTGGTCGAGCAAAGGAGGGGAACTAGGATTAGACGTCAAAAAATCTAGGCTCATTTAAAAGCATGCATTTCAGTGTATTTGTGTAAGTTTGTGTTATGATAGCACATTGTGTTAGATCTATCCTGCATTCTGTTTGTTTCCTTTCCCCGAGTAGTGGATATGCCAGCACAGCTGAATTGTTCTAGTGCACCACATAAACTTCTGCAATTCAAATTACAGACAAAAAGGAAGTAAGTCAATAAGCTTTCCAGGCCAAAGACAAAGGGACAGGCAGCATCAACACAGAAAGAGCCAACAATAGGCAAGAGCCTTTTCTGAAAGGACAGAGAATGACAGAAAGACCAAGACCTGAGAGAGAGGCAAGTGAGGCTTAGAGGTAAAGGTAAAGGTAGGCTATGCAATGTATCCTCTGTCTAGAATGAATCACAGTTCTCAGCAAAGTACAGTTATTAAATATGTCAGCAGACAAGAAAGAAAGGAATAAGCAAAGAGACAAGTGTGCATGTTCAGAGGAAAATATTATTTATGCTTCCTAAAACTATTACAGTCTGTGTTTATACTGACTTTATTCTCAGGACCTTTGGGACGTCTTAAAAATACATTTAACTGTGCGTTTGGGCCAAATATCTAGCTCATTTAGACAAATTAGGTGCGTAGGCACACTATAGGGCAGCCTTTTTAGCAGATCTTTAGTATTTACATATGTGCTGATGGAGGAGTGATAGAAAGGCTCTTTGGGGATTCTAACTCACAAGAATTCCAGTCTATTTTTAAAACAAAAAGTTAAAGTTAAGAAAATAGACTACTGACCACCAACAACACCCATTTTGGTGAGCATAAACAGTCAGGTCACGGTAAACCAGAAGCTAAACTTAAACCAAAGGTGTGGCAAAAAAACAAAAAAAAAAAATAAACGTGGGCTCATTTGACTAAAAAGGTGTGGCAAAAGTGTTTGCCAGAGATGGTTGTAAACACTAGATAGACTGATTCTGTTTTATGGCTGAGAGTTCAGCGATTAACCTTAAAGCACCACAGAGCTTCACCTCAGTTCTTCTTCACAAACTTGACCCCTCAGCTGGGCCCTCGGGTGCCAAAGAGAGCTTATCCTCTTTTGAGTAGCTCCTCCTGATGACTTGTCATTTGAATATCAACAGAGGCAGGGTGGACGGATGAGAAGGCTGTCGTGCATCCAGCCAAACACAGGAAGTGTTTTACCATGACTGCAGCTGGTCAATTACCACTGCTGCTGCAATGATTGCAGTTATCATTGCTCTTATGAAAAGGCATCAAAGAGAGGCGGCTGGGAATCCAATGAATAATGGGACAGTAGTATGTAAAGAGTGGAGAGGGAGCTAATAAGCTGGACTGGCCTGCTGACTGCTGCTCATCCTTGAAAATACACCAAAGCTGCAATGGTGCTGACCTGATGGCTCATCTGCAAGTTAAAATAGCCCTGCGATCAGCCAGCCTCATCATATTCATGTGCAAACAGGCAGGCTAACAGCAGGTGCCAAGGCACATTTTTCTCCCCTTTCAAATTGCTCTTTTATCCTGTTAAGCACTTAGCCTATTCAAAAATACACAAAGACATATGGAGATAGCTTTAAGTGGGAAATCAAGCAGTTGAGATGGCAGATATGTACAGGGGAATTTGAAAGGCGATGATAGTGGCATTAAAATAAAGAGATACTGCTTTGAGATGTTTTCTCGGCGCGAATCTCACAATTAGGACTCAGTTGCCACGGCAGCCAATGCTGTAAGGGAAGCAATTGTGCTCATGTCTGTGCATGAAGAGAGGGCTAATGTGGGGAGATCAATACAGGCGGAAAATGCTGAGGCCAGCAGTCTGCTGCTGTTCTCCACAAACCTGTCTGACAAAGAGCAGTGAGAAAGGCCACTGCCAACCTGGATGTCACGGCACTACTGGCTAAGTGCCATTAAGGCATACTTCATATAATGCAGAAATTATGCTCCAAAAAGCCGTTTCATTAAGCGAGACGTTTTATACGAGTCACGATTCTCATCTCCTCGAAGGAAAGAGATTTTAAAGCAAAAACTCCGTATACAGAACTGCCTCGAGTTCATTCACTAACACCACACCCTATTCCAAAGAAGCAAACCAGCTGACACAAACCAGTTACACCTCTGCAACAGATACACAAAGGTGTGTCGCAAAAGCCCAATTGTGATGGCTGTTATTTGAAACCCTAACTGATATTTAGGCAACTACCCAGTCTGGCTGGAGCTCTAAAAATGTGAATGAAACAAAGGGGGACTGAGTTAGAGTGGGAGAAACAGGCAGAGAGAGAGAGGCTGTTCCAGAGTGGGTTAGCCAAGTGGCCTGGTCTTTTATTTTATAGGGAGGCGTTAAACTGTGTCATAACAAATAAAGAATCCATTACTTTAAAAGGTAAATCAGGCTACTGTTAAAGCAAGTCCTACTGATACATTTTTAACTAAAACTTGACTAAGAGTTCAAATGATCTCCTCCGTATCCGAGGTTAAAGCAAATGAAAAAGCTTGCACAAAGCATTACAACTGGCCCCACACTCTGCTCACACAAAGGAGCAGTTGTTTTTGCTCTAGTCATGTTTCCGAAGTGCTCAGTATTCACCTCGCACTTTCAAACAGCGGACCAGGAGGGAAGGAAACACCTCCTGCCTGTTGAGGAAGTTCATTTTCAGAAAACAAATTCAGACTTCACACAGAGACAGCTAGGCCCACTCTACACCAAAAAACAGTGGACTCGAGCAGCGAGAAGCTAGAAGGTGGCATCTACTGAAGCAACAATCTATGAATTCCATCTTCATGTAGCTTAGAGACAGCTGACAAACACCCAGGCTGAACCTAATGTATCGACTAATGCAATCACTCAGGGAAAAACGAGCGATCAAAACAACAAGCGATGATTCAGTTCATCAGTGACATTAACCTCTTCCAACAACTTCAGACTTAAACGCTCCAGACTGCACTTTGACTGTCAACAGAGGTGAGGCCTTCCAAAGTACATGCCAGTCCCTAGCCAACACTGAAACCTTATCTCTTGGGTCATGTGCCTCTAAGTTCAGTGTACCAACGCTCACTGGCAATCAATACACCCAACAACCTCAGTTACTAACAAACATCAGAAAAACTCCACCAGTTCCCATTTCATGTGCTTTATGCCTGCAAACTAAGTTCCAAAATCTTGTAAGAAATGGCTGAAATTAGGACGTTTCTATATTTGTCAAGGGCTAGTTCTACAACAGAGAGTTTGCAAATGAAACACAGAAAACACCAAAAAGCCCCGCAGAGAACTCAAATGAGGAAAGACTTCATTCCTGATTAAAAAAACAAAACAAAACAATGCAATCACCATCAGGCTCTGACAAAACCGTGATAGATATCCATGTCAAATAGAGTGGCAACACAAAACTCCAGCAGAATGAAAATATTTACTGAAGCTTCTGAAGTGAGTCC